>JAABKJ010007545.1:18916115-19087541 GCA_011634705.1 Andricus grossulariae
TTTTTCGTTTTCATCGACTGGTTTTTCATGGTTTTTCTACATTATTACGATTTAATGCACCAACAGAGACGACTTAACTTATCTAACATCGTTTATATAACCACAGTTTTCTACGTTTCGGCACTTAATGCGGGCTCACATCAGAAATTGAACAATTCTCTAAAATTAAGTTGAATTATTTAATAAAATAAACTAAGGTTAACTATAAGCCATGAACTTATTTGTGTAAAAGAAACTTCTGATTCAAAGTGATGGTAAAACAGAAGGTGGCCACAGAAATAGTACTTCAGTTTAAAGAAATGTTTTGTTCGTATCTAAGGAATGCTATGATTAAGACAAATAATTATCCATTTTACGGTGTGAAATTTTCGTATAGTGTTTGATATGATTGGTGAATTTTTTAATACAAAGAAGTATGGCGTAAGTTCAAGAGAATAATTATCACTTACAAATAAATTAATAAAATGACGCGGGCTAAGTAAAACTTTTTTTAAAACCAAATATATGATTTGCTCATACAAATGAATATACTTTCAGGTAAAATAAATATTTCTGGGTAACAAACAATTGTTTTCTAACGGAAATTAATATTTATGTGGTTCTAAGATGCAGCATACTGTTGAAAGTAGACACGAAAGAGATAAAATATTAATTGATACAAATAACAGTTTACTTAACTCAAAGAAAGCCTCTATTGTTTAAAAAATTTGAGTAGTTAAAGTACAAAATTAGAAGGGCCATGTATTCAGGAAAATATTTAAAGCGAGCTGGATTATTCTAATTTATTATAACATGTTTTTATCCTTTTCTTTATTTTGTTTCATTTTTATTTATATTTGATTGAATTTCAAGTTTCAAGCATGGCCAACGCTCAAAAGAGCAATCACCACAAATAAAATCTTTTTAGATTATAATTATGGTTAAAATTTGTTGCTAACTTCTGGACTTGAGAACCAATTCTATTACGCGACCTTTAGCTATGCGCGTCTGTGTATATTTGTTCTAAACTACTCGGTGCGGTACAAGTAATAAATAACAAACAAAAAATTCGGACGAATCGTCTATCGATTTACTTTATTTGTCAAAAGAATCAAATCCTCCGAGTAACCCAATTAATACGAAACTGAATAAGTTACTTCATTTGAATAATGACATGTTCTATTGGAATAACAAAACCAATCATCTCATATGAAAGAGGTATCTTTCTCACTCAATTAATATCACTTTTAATGATATTAATCGCCTTTCGCTCCTAGCTGTGATATACTATTTTTTGTCCGAAGAGATAAATTTTCAAATGCTATGATGAATCTTTAACTGAAATATTTCAATTTTCAGTCAACAAAATTAATTTTCAACAAAAGCAAAAACTAATTTTCAACAAGATAAGTTAAATTTTTAACCATAGAGATCAATTTTCAACTAAAATCATGAATCTTCCACCAAAAAAAAATCGAATTTTTAGAAAATTTGATGTTATAACCAAAAAATATTTTGTTTTTATAACTGAAACAATTAAATTCACCCAAACATACGAATTGTAGATAAAATTGTTGAATCTTCAACCAAAACAGATTAGTTCTTAAACAAACAATCGCCTTTGTTACCCAAAAAGAATTATTTTCTACCAAAAGAGATTTATTTTCTAGCAAACAGGATTTGTTGTTCAAGAAAGTAAGATATTTTTTACTCAATTGTTGAATTTTTAAGATAAAGAAGTGAGTTTTGTATAAAGTAGTTAAATTTAAAATAAGTTATTTTTCAACCAAATAGTTCAATTTCTTTTACCTATAAAAAAACTATTTTTAAACAAAATAGTTGAGTTTTCAAAAAAAAGGATTAATTTATAACAAAATTATTGCATTTTCAACGAAATTATGAAATTTCCAGAAAAATAATTAAATTTTCTACCAAGAAAAGATGAACGCAAAAGCAAAAATAATAGTAAACTTTTTGACCAAAATGAATAAACTTTCATTGAAAAATAGTGGGATTTTTCATTGGGTCCTATTACTGTAGTTCGCGTTCAAGGAGAAACGATCTCTAAATTTAAATCATCAGATTCAATTCAAATTTTGACAATTGGGAGGAATTCCGAATCGAAACGTGTTCTCCAAATTTTGCAGAGTTTCGGAGACTGGTTTAGAAGAAGATCAAAATTCAAATTAATCTGACCTTACGGAAATAATCACGAGTCTCGCATTCTAGAAAAAATTTGTTCAATAAAAAAATACCAAAGAAAATTTTTATTACTTTGCTATTAATTTATATCAAATTTAAACCTTTTAAAAGTCATATCAGATCACTCTGAATGAAAAAATATGCATTGCGCTATTTCGTATTTCACTTTCTTAGAATTTTAAGAGACTTCCAATATAAGTCAAAGCCAAATACTTTTTGATCAGCGTATGTGAGTTATACATCTTTAACAGGAAAGACTGTAAAGCCTACAATAAACAAATAGGAATTTTCTATATGCTTTTAATACTTTTAAAATATTACCTTAGAATACTGGAAATTTCGTTTAGAATACACAATTTTAGCATATTGCATTATATTAATGTTAATATTAACATTTATATCATATTAATATGAATATAGGGAAACCATCCTACAGCAGATAGGAAAAAATCAACAGTATTTAAGTTCATGAGATTCAAAAAACAAAGAAAAATTTTTTTTTTTGAAAGAAAGCTTACATATTCAATTGAATACTCTTATAGAAAAAAAAATCAGCAAATTAGTCAATTAGCTACACATTGTTCCTTGAGAATTAATCTATCCTTGTTGAAAATTCATGCATTTAAGAAAAAATTCAACCATTTTGGTAAAAAGCTCTCAAAATTGTTTGAAAAATAAGAAAAATTCTTGTTGAAAATTCATATTCTCGGCTTCAAAATTCAACTCTATTGTTGCAAATTCGTATTCAGTTTAAGAATGGTAGAAAATTCGACTATTTGGTTAAAAAGTAACAGTTTTGTGAACAATTTATCCTTTTGGCTTGAAAATTCAACCCTTTTGTTCAAAAGTGTTTTTTTCTGGTGTGAAAATTCTTCTTTTTCGGTAATAAAATGTCTCCTTTTTTGATTAAAAGTAAAACTGTTTGGTCGCAAAATGTGACTGAAAATTTGTTTTTGATTGAAAATTCAACTCTTCTATTTCTTTTATAGAAAACTCAAATGTTTTAGTAGAAAATTCAACTATTTGGTTGAAAGTAACCTTTTTTGTCGATAATTTAACTTGTTTGTTAAAACCTCGTCTTCTTTGTTCGATAATCGTAGAAAATTTGACTATTTGGTTAAAACTTAACTTTTTTGTTGAAAATTAATACTTTAAGTGTGAAAATTTGACCATTTAGTTAGTTCACGTATTTTGTTAAAATTTAAATATTTTGGTAACAAGTGTAACTATATGGTTGAAAAGTACAATTTTTTGTTGAAGATTCATCCTCTTGGCTTGAAAATTTAACTCTTTTGTTCAAAAGTATTAATTTTGGTTTGAAGATTTATTTATTTCGGGAAAAAAATCCATCTTTTTGGTTGAAAATTAAACTATTTTGTTAAAAGTCATCTATTTTATTGAAAGTGTAATATAATGTAAATAACATCAAAATATAATTCAAAGCGTTTCAAATTGAATCATACAAAAGGTGTTTTGTCCGAAACCGGAAACATTTGAGGCCCATACACTAAAAATTATTACCTGAATTTTGGAAGTCGTGAAAATAGTATTTTCAGCTAGTTAGCAGTCGAAAGTTATGATTTGAATAGTACCGCAAAACGGGGCAATAGAATTGCTAGAATTAAATACGCAAGTCATGATTTCAACTTAAAATTCAATATGCAAAATCATTTGTAATAGCTGATATAAATAAAATTAATAAAATAAATCATTCTGACGATCCTGCCGAAGAATGCGGAAAAACAAAACCTGTTGAAAATCTGATACTGCAAGATATTCCCAGTGATATGTCTATTACTCAATTTGAATTTTATTCCAAATATTTGAAAATATATTGTGTATTTTTCATTAACTTCAACTAATTCCTATCTATTTTGAAATTAAGTTTTTGTGAATTATCATCCTAGTTATTTTGATTCTTATATTATAAAATTAAGGAAGTGAAAAAAGTAACTTTTTAGGTAAGGTAAAGTTACTTTATCCAGAAACTGTAACTAGCGACAGTTACAAGTAACGTAACTGTAACTAGTTACTCAAAAAAAGTAACTTACACAACACTGATCTGCTTCGAGTTCAAATGGAAAGCTAGTGAGTGTTTATTGATATATCGTTAGTGTACGAGATTAATCGCATAGTTTATTCAGCAATGCCTAACTTACCAGTCTACCAACATTTTCTCCTTAGAACAAACTTTCTCCACAAAGTACCGTCAACGCGTGCAGCGATCACCGAGATTTTATGACGATTATTCGCATTAACAAAGTTCCTCAAGACGAGCTTCGTTGAATACCAAGCGATCTCAGTGCCGGATAGATCGTAAAAGGATGAATAAGACCCATTAGCCAAACATTTCATGGTAGGGACCATCGATATTCCAACTATAAATTTAGCTTTCTTCCTCTCTCTGGATGTCTAGGACATCACCCTTCATTTGATATACAGTAGAGTTTTTATAATTAATTTAAATTATATAGAGGACAATGAAATTAGTGTGAAACCCAAAAGAGTGAGTTTCAAAGGTGGTAACTTCTCGGTTCTTAGGCTTTGCTTTTAGACAACTCGATTCCACGTCGACCCGTTCTTGACTAATGAAGAACGACGACGTTATTTTCCCGACAGAAGCATAGCGCCATTAAAATCGCGTTACACAAAGAATTCTAAAATCTAGTTAGTCCGTGAAGCAGGAGCAAGCCAGAGAGTCTTTTTTCACAGAACCCTGTAATGTAGTTTCTGCTTTATTATACATTTACCCTCTATGGCTTTCAACACAACTTTTACAAAGATTAAAAAATTTAGGTAAATTAATCTACAGATATAGAGCCCTTGATTAGTACAGAAAGTCCTGTGTCTCGAAATACCATTTTATAAATTGAAGCAGGGAATGCTAGGTGGTGCTAAGTTTATCGACGTTCACATTGGATTATTACATGCACATGTAGCGCCATCTACTTTTTACAAAAATAATGTAGTTCACACCTCTAACCCTTTCCAATGACTAGCCTCAAATGTAACTTGCCGCAATGTGATTTGTCTCCAATGTGACTTGCCGCAAATGTGATTTGCCGCCATGTAACTCGCCACAATGTGACTTGCCGAAGATGTGACTTGCAAAAAAGGGGCTTATAATGAGTGGGGTGTTGACATGATCTGGTACCTTGATTTTGAAAACAACTTCCAAATCAGGAGCTCTCAAAATTAGGCAATTTCAGACTAAAATTTTGAAATTTCGAAACTTTTTTCAGAAAGAAGTTAAAATTGTATTATTTCTGAATCAAAGCTGAATGTTGAATTATTTTAGGTGAATGATTTCAAATTGAAATTATAAAACTGTGAACATTGCAAAATAATGAAATTTAACAATTTGAAATTGAATGTTTCAAAGTTATGAAATTCTCATGAAATTCTAGAATCACAAATTGCCATTATATACGAACAATTGTAATTTAGCATTAAAATTGATTGAAACAATCGTTCTATGATAAAACAAGCTTTACCTTCGCTTTCACATTTAAAAATAAAAAAATGTGTGGATATAAACCTTTGAAACTATATGATTTTTAAAAGACGTTAAAAATATAAAGTTATTTGAAATAGGAAATATCAAAAATGGAAAAATTCTAATACGGAACGTTGAAAAATAAACAGTTCCGAGCTTCATTCAAAACTAAACAAATTATCATCATCAAGAATACACAAAATTATACATTTCAAAATTTAATCATTATAATTGAAATTATAAAATAAAAAATAAAAAGGAAAAAATCCCAAATTTGGCATCAATTGTTGTGTTTTTTGATTTTTTCGAATACAATTTTTAATTGTATACATCCAAATAGTTTAATTTTTTGAACTTTATTACGAATGATTATTTATTCTTGAAATTGTTCGATCAAATATTTTTCAATTTCAAATGATTGAATTTTCTATATCTTCAACTAAAAATCAGACAATTGTAAACTATGATTATAAATATGATAATTATAATTCAAAAGATGATAAATATGATCAATAAGTATTATATCATGTTATATCAAAGAACACTTAAAGTGATTAGATAGATTATTTTACTACAAAATGTGATTTCTGTCAAAAAAAGTGACTGTATTTTTTGCGGTTGAAAATTGAAGCATTTTAAATATTCTGGACCTCTAAAGTTAAATGATTTGAAAAGGTAGAAAATTAGATAATTTTTCATCAAGAACTGATCAAATAATTCAATTGAAACTCCAAGCGTTAAAAATTAAACAATTTCAAACTTTGTGTAAAAATTCAAATACTCTTGAATCAGGATCATGAAATTAAGTCGTTAAAAATAATTAATTTTTAAAAAATGTACATCGTGATTTGTAAAATTCTATAATTTCAATCTAAAATGCAAAATTAATAATAAATTCATAATAAAATATGTGAAACTGACGTATATGTACTCATAAGCTGTCACATTGACATAATAGGAAAAGTGGCGAAAATCGAGTGGAAACATAGGAGTTTTAATGTGGACAGAATAAATAAATGGTAGATTATTTTATATTTTACAGAAAAAGTATATAATCCGGCAATATATACAATCTCTAGGTATCATATATGAATTGTAATGAAATAATTAAAACTAAAATATTTCGGTTAGACTGGTTACATTAATAAAAATCTGTTAGTGGCTGTTACCAGTGTTTTGCGTGTATTGTAGACGTGACATGTTCCAACGCGTTTTGATATAGATCTATATCCTCATCATGTTTAATTTTCTCACAAATGGTGACAGAAGCTAGAAAAACAGAAATTTTACAAATAACATTACATATATATAGTAGCCTTCGATTATAAAAAGGAAAATATAACGAAGAGATCAAGTTGGATGATGAGAGAACGAAAAATATATATTTACCTTATTACCAGTTTGAACATAGTTAAATCATGATTTTTCAAATTAATATTTATTGTAGCAAAACTGTTTTTATGAGCAAAAAAATCTGTAAAGAATAAATAAATGTGATGTAGAAATCAAAGATTATAGAAAAATATCCTCGAAGCAGTCAAATCAATTCAACGTTATTTTAAATTTAAATTATCGGTTATTCAAACATTTATATGAGTGACATTTTTATTGTTGAAAATCTCAGGATGAAATCTTGGATTTAACCATTTATAGTTTATTACATGTTAGATTAATGATTATCGACAGACATGTGACATAAATGAGTTGAAACGTAATAACAGATTTTACTTGAGGATAACTTAGAAGTCATGCGATATTCTTACCCGGAAAATCTAAATTATTTATCAAGAATCAAATTAAAGTTCTAATTAAGAATTGTATAATTTTAGATTTGAATTTGTGAGCGAAGGTTACAAATATATGGTGGTTAAATTTAGATTGTCTGTTCTAAAATTTGCTAAATATTTATATTTTTGTATGTGAATCATTTCTGAAGTTGATCTTTCATCAGAGTCTTCTTCTATGTTCAAAATTTTAACATTTTTTATATGAAAATTAAAATTACGAGAGTGCGAATGAGCATGCTTGGCTGAAGCTATTTTATTCTCATTTTTGTCTAAAGATCTTATATTTTCTTTAATTATAACTATTATATGTCTGAATGTTTGTCCAATATATAAACTAAAGGTTAACAACCACCGCAGGGTCCCACTGGGAGTAACTGTCATCTAAAAAAAAATGACATCGGCAAAAAAATCTCACAGAGCAAAAATTGCAAAAGGTTTTTCTTATAATGGAAAATAATAAAAATCCAATAATAAATTATGATTTAATTAGAGTAAACTGAGATAATCTGAAAAATCTGCGACTTTAGATAAAGTAGAAACCACTTTTCTAAATTGACAAAAATGATTAAAATAATGAAAACTTGAATTTTTCTGCGAACGGAAGTAAATTCCCGGGTTTTTAATTAAATTCCCGGTTTCCCGATCAAGTTAAATACAGTAATATAAAGATACTTTTACAAATTAAGAATCATTGTTATTCAATTTCATATTGCAATTTAAAACAAAATTAAGCACGCTCTCGAAAAAATTCCCTGACTTAAAAAAAATTCCCTGACATTTCCAAGTTTTTCCAGGTGTATAAAAATTCCCTGAAATTCCAGATTTTTCAGGTAGGGTAGACACCCTGAGGTCTGATATATTAGAGAGTAAGTGATAACTTTTCTATTTTATACTCACTTCAGCCAGTCTCGAATTTCTTCTTCGTCTTACTCTGCGATCCGGAATCAACGTCAGAATATAAAGAATCAAAAGTACAACCACAGTAATACTAAATCCCAACGATAAATCCGGCAAGACATCATCATATGCTTTATTATCCACATGATTCTTCAAAAAAAGAGCAGATATTCCGAGTAGGAGAATAATTAAAACCCTCATAAAAACAGGACCTCTTGGATTTGCCATACTGCTTCTTCTCAAACTCACAGTAAAGCAAAAATGTACAATCCATGCTAGTCCTTCAGCAGCAGCTACTAAATAATCCACAGGTTTAGCAGAAGTCGCCTTATCATCGAGTTTAAAAAATCCACTATTAAAATTTTCATCCTGAGTTTCTTGAAGCAGAGTTCTTTTTATTCTCGTTCCTGGTGAAAACAGCAAATTAGCCAAACTTCCGGTGTCGTTTAATTTATCTGCAAGGTTCTTAATCCAGCTTTGAGTTGATGGTATTAAAGGACTTTCAGTTGTTTTAGTATTATTAATTTGGATTCTAGAGTCTGATGGCTCAAGATGTAAAGGAAGAGTTGTGTTCGATAAAATGATGTAGGCCTTTATTATTGGAAGGATGGCTAAGCAGATGATGATAAATAGTCTAAAGTTGATGGCTTTTGTTGATAAATATTCCCGAGAGGCTGAGTAAGTGCGACGTCCACAATAATATGCTGAAGTCACTGCTATTAGAGCTAATACTGGCAACTGAAAAAAACGAATTTGTAATTATTTTACTTGTTTATATCAGTGTTGGGTGAGTTACTTTTTTGAGTAACTAGTAGCAGTTACGCTACTCAGCGGAAAAAGGTAACTAGTTACTAGATACAGTAACTTCAAGTTACCTAAAAATTTATTTTCTTCACTTCCTTAAATGTTATAGTTTACAAATCAAAATAACTAAGATGATAATTCATAGAAACTTAATTAAAAAAGAAATAGGCATTAGTTGAAGTAAGATTTTTCAGTACATTTTTTAACCAAACATTTGTTTTTTTACGGATAAAAATATGAAATTTCTTTTACCGGAAAAAATGAATTTTCAAGACAAAAGGACGAATTTTCAACAAAAAAGTTAATTTTCAACCAAATCTGGACTTTTTAACAAAGTACATGGATTTTCGACCAAATGATTGAATTTTCATACCAAAAATATTAATTTTCAATAAAAAAAGTTAATTTTGAACCAAATAGTTGAATTTTCTACCATTTTCAAACCAAAAAGACGAATTTTCTACAAAAGAGATAACTTTGCAACAAAAAAGTTAATTTGTGACAAAATTCGGATTTTCTTCCAAAATACTTAAGTTTTTAACAAAATATATAAATTTGCAACCAAATGGATATTAATTTTTAACCAAAAAGTTAATTTTCAACCAAATAGTTGATTTTTTAAATAATTTTTAAACCAAAAACACTAACTTTTAAGAAAACCGTTAAATTTCCAACAAAAAAGTACAATTTCAACAAAATAGTGGAATTTTCTAGCATTTTCAAACAAAAAGGACGAGATTTCTACAAAAGAGTTAAATTTCCGACAAAAAAGTTAATTTTCGGAAGAATTTGGACTTTCTACCACAATACTTAAAATTTTAACAAAATCCATCAATTTTCAACCAAATGGTTTGAATTTTTATACCGAAAATATTAATTTTCCACAAAAAAGTTCATTTTCAACAAAATATTTTAATTTTCTACCATTTTTAAACCAAAAACACTAATTTTCTAGAAAAACTTTAAATATTCAACAAAAAAGTGAAATTTCAACCAAATAGTGGAATTTTCTAGCATTTACAAACCAAAAAGACAAATTTTCTACAAAAGAGTTAAATTTCCAACAAAAAAGTTTATTTTTGACCAAATTTGGACTTTCTACCAAAATAGTTTAATTTTTTACAAAATCCATCAATTTTCAACCAAATGGTTGAATTTTCATACCGAAAATATTAATTTTTCACAAAAAAGTTAATTTTCAACAAAATATTTGAATTTTCTACCATTTTCAAACCAAAAAGACAAATTTTCTACAAAAGAGTTACATTTTCGTCAAAAAGAGTTAATTTTCAACCAAATATTTAAATTTTCAACCAGGAAAGACAAATTTAAAAAAAAAGCTGAATCCTCTTCAGAAATTTTTCTACCAAAATAGATGAATTTCCCAACCAAAATCAACACTTTTTAAAAAAGAGTATGATTTTCAAGAAAAATGTTAATTATTTTTCAACCAACTATTCGAACTTTCTACCAAAATAGTTGAATTCATAGTTGAGTTCAACCAAAAAAGACGAATTTTCAACAAAATAGCAGAATCCTCAACCAAAACAGGTTAATTTTGATACCAAAATAGTTGAATTTTCTCTTTCAAAAATGTGATTTTTTATCAAAGAGGTAAATTTTGAAACGAAAAAGCCAAATTTTAAACCAAGAAAGAAGAAAAGTGTCCATAAAAATGTTGAATTTTCAAACCAAAAAGATGAATTTTCTACCAAACCGTTGCATTTTCAAACCGAAAATATGAATTTCAAACAAAAAAGTTACTTTTCAACCACATAGTTGAACTGTTCACCAAATTAATGGAATTTTGAACAAACCACATGAATTTTCAACCAAAATAGATGAGTTCTCAAAGAAAAATATAAAAGTTGATATTATTTCAACCAAAAAAGATTTTGATTGAAATCAAACTCAGTTGAATTCAACAGAACAAAACTAATTTTCAACAAAATAGTTGAATCTTCAACCAAAATAAATTCAATTTTTTTACCAAGGGAGGAGAAAAATGTCTACTGAATTGTTGCATTTTCAAACCGAAAATATGAATAGTTGATATAATAGTTGATATTATTTCAACCAAAAAGGATTTAGATTGAAATCAAACTCAGTTGAATTCAGTACAAGAAACTATTTTTCAACAGAACAGTTGAATTTTCAACCAAAATAAATTTGATTTTTTGTTATCAAAAGAGATAAATTTAAAAACGAAACAGTCGAATTTTGAAACAAGAAAGAAAAAATTTTCTACTGAATTGTTGCATTTTCAAGCCAAGAAGGCCAATTTTCTACAAAACAGTTGTATTTTCAACAAAAGTTTATTTTTTATCCAAATAGAATAGTTGAATTTTTGTTACAAAAAACATAAATTTTCAACTAGAATAGATGAATTTTGAAACAAAAAAGTCAAGTTTCGTAGCAAGAAAGAAAGAAAATGTTCATTGAATTGTTGAATTTTCAAGTAAAAAAGAATACTTTTTTACAAAACAGCTGGAGTGCCAAACTGACAATTTCTTGTATTTTGTTAAAAGTTAATTATTTTGGTAGAAGGTCCAAATTTGGTTGAAAATTAACATTTTCATTGGAAGTTTAACTATTTTGTTGAATATTTGTATTTTTGGTTCTTAATTCATCTGTTTTAGTAAAAATTTCCTTTTTGTTTTGTTATAAACGCAACTGTTTGATTGAAAATTAATCTTTTTTGTTTGAGGACATTGTTCGTTAAGAATTCATCTTTCTTGGTTGAAAATTCAACAAATTGGCTGAAATTTGAACTACTTTCCTAAAAAATCAATTTTTTCGTTGAAGCTTCATCAATTTAAATTATAAATTTAAATTAAATCAAATTTCATTATGTTTTTGAAAATCCTTTTCATTTTTTGCTTAAAATTTTTAGTTTCCTTATTAAAAATTCAACTATTTGGTTGGTAATTCATGTATTTGGTTAAAAATTCATGTATTTTTTCGAAAATTCTTCTCCTTTGTTACAATATTGATCTCTTTGGTTGAAAATTCTTTTTTTTTTTAAATAAATTTTCAAACTGATAATTTAACTATTCTATTTTTGATTGAAAATTCACTATTTTTAATTGAAAATCAATCACGTTGATTGGAAATTGCTGTTTTCGTTAAAATTGCAAATAATCAGTTCAAAATTCATTTTTTTGTTTTGAAAGATTCATTTTAGTAGAATATTCGTTTTTGCTTATTTGAAAATTCATTTTTTAAACTGAAAATGTAACTATTACATTTTTGGTTAAAAATGAATCTTTTTGGGCTTTTTTGGCAGAAAATTAATGCTCTTGGTGAAAATTGATCTTTGTGGTTAGAAATTCAACTATTTGGTGAAAGTTTTATTTTTTTCTTTGAGATTAAAACATTTAAAGATTTTGTTAAAATTTCATTTCTTTGGTAGAAAGTGAAACTATTTTCTAAAAGAAATGTTATTCGTTTGAAAATAATTATTTTGTAGTTAAAAACTTAACCATTTGGTTGAAATTCATGTATTTTGTTGAAAATTCTACTTTTTGGGTAAAAACGTAATTTTAATTGTTGAGAATTTATATTTTTGGTTCAAAAATTCATTTCTTTGTTTAAAATTGAACTATTCGGGTGAAAATTCGTTTTTTTTTTCATTGAAATTAATCGTTTTCAGTCAAAAATTCCATTATTTTGTTAAAAATGCATGTATTTTATTGATTATTCGTCCTTTTTAGTGAAAAATTGATTTTTTTTGGTTGAAAATGCATAGTTTTGGTGGAAAATTTGACAATTTTATTGGAGATACGTTTTTTGGATAGAAAAGTAATTTTCTCAATTGAAAATTAATTTTTTAAACTGAAAACGTATCCGTTACCTTTTAAGTCAATCATTAATGAATTTTTTGTTAGTTGAAAAATCAACTAAATGTTTGAAAGTAGAACTGGACTTTGTCAAAAATTTATTTTTCTAGTTGAAAAAATAATTTATTTTGTTAAAAATGTAACTATTGTGTTAAAAATTAATTTGTCTAAATAAAAATTCGACTGATCCATTTTTTATCAAAAAGTATTGCATTTTGTTGATAATTAGTATTTTTCAGTTGAATAATAAATTATTTGGTTTAAACTCATATACTTTGTTGAAAATTCTAACTTTTCTGTGTAAGAATTGATTAGATTGGTTAAGAATTTGTCTTTTGGGTTGAAAATTTAACTATTTGTTTAAAAATTAACTTTTCTGTTGAAAATAAATTGTTTGCTACAAAGTTCGTCTTTTTGGATTGAAAAAATAACATTTTGGAAGACGTGTTGTTTCTTTCTTGAATGGAAAAACATTCTTGCATGAAAATTTAACTCTTTAGTAGAAAATTCGTCTTTTTGATTTTAAATTCATCTGTTATAGTGAAAATTTTCCTTTTTTTTATAAATAAAACTGCTTGGTTGAAAATTAATCTTTTTTGTTTGAGGACATTTTTCCTTAAGAATTCATCTTTCTTGGTTGAAAATTCAACAAATTGGCTGAAATGTAAATTACTTTCCTAAAAATTCAATTTTTTGGTTGAAGATTCATCAATTTACATTATAAATTTAAACCTAATTAAATTTTATTATTTTGTTGAAAATTCTTGTATTTTTTCAAAAATTCTTTTCCTTTGGTACAATATTGATCTTTTTGGTTGAACATTCTTTCTTTTTTTATGAAATTTCTAAACTCAATTTATTCAAAATTCTTTTTTTGTTGTTTGAAGATTCATTTTAGTTGAATATTCGTCTTTGCCAGTTTGAAGATTATTTTTTTAACTGAAAATGTAACTATTCCATTTTGGGTGATGAAATTTAATTTTCTGAAATGAAAATTTACGTATTCAATTTTTCGTTTCAAAATTAATGAATTTTCTTGAAAATTTGTCTTTTTTGGTAGAAAATTATTCCTCTTGGTTTAATTAATTAATTATTATTATTATTATTTGAGTAATCCTCTTTATCTTTGTTGATAAAAATTCAACTATTTGGTAAAAATTTGATTTTTTGTTTGTTTGAGATTAAAAGATTTTGTTAAAAATTAATTGCTTTGGTAGAAAGTGAAACTATTTTGTAAAAAAATGTTGTTTGTTTAAATATAATTATTTTGTAGTTAAAAATTTAACCATTTGATTTAAATTCATGTATTTTGTTGAAAATTCTACTCGTTCGGCAGAAAAGGAATTAAAATGGTTGAGAATTCATCTTTTTGGTTGAAAAATTCATTTCTTTGCTGGAAAATTGAACTATTTGGGTGAAAGTTGAAAAACTGATTTATTTTGTTGAAAATGTGACTATTTTGTAGAAAATTTATAATGAGTATTTTTTAGTTGATAATTTAATTAACCTTTTTTAGTTGAAAATTCAACTAATTGGTTGAAAGATGAACTGGACTTTGTCAGAATTTATTTTTCTGGTTGAAGATTCATATGTTTGGTTGAAAATGTAACTATTGCTTTGAAAATTCTGTTTCAAATTAATTAATTATTTTTAACTTTAAATTGAATTATTAAGTACTTAGAATTGTCATACAAAAAAATGAATCAAATGAAATTTCCCCTAACTTGCAATATCTTTTGAATTTATTTTTTTGCTAGTAAGGACTGTTCTCGCATAAGATGAATTTCAACCCTTCGGAATCTGTAGACATTTTCCTTTTTCAAAGCGCCTGCTATCATATCGTTGAACAACAAGTTATTGTTTGAAATAAACTTTTTAATTCTTAAAGGATATCGCAAAACTACACAAAGGAAAGGGTAATTTTGCAATAGTAAAGCGTATCATCGATGTGGAACCAGTGAAAGGAATACGCCCTGCGATGATCCGTGGCAAATGATCGGTAGATTTGAATCCCTGTGGGTTTACAATGTGGAATCAAGTAACGTCGAGCCCTCAGGATACAATGTAGGCATTTAACACACAAATACACACTAATACGAACAATAAGCCAATAAGTGAAAAAACACTTTGAATAAACCTCACAGATAAAATAGCACCCCACTTTTGAATAGAAGTCCTCCCAAGATGATCCCCCTCTTTAGAGACCAACCACCGCCAAGAAAGAAGAATCAGAACGCCGTCGACTATAAATTCTCACCAGGTTCATCTTCTTGTTACTTAGTTGGCAGTGGCAACAACCAGGCTTGTTATTAACAAGAAGGAATTTTTCATTGGATTTTATCAAACGACGAAATCGAAGTCATGAATATTATTGTGAGTGATCGGTCTTTACCAAATTTCGGAATTTGTGGTGCTCTACTATTCCTGAGTGATGATGATTATAATTTTCTTAATTACTAAATAATCAACCAATAAAATCGGGAGTGATCGAAGAAGTTTCGTGTAAAATTTTCTTTGGGAATTATAATAGAGGGGTAGACCAATTCCATTTCAAATCAGGCAAAATTTCAAGAAATGTCTAGGTCGTTGTGTCAGAATGATTTGGTATTTGAATGTATTCTATCGCATCACGGAAATAAAGAGACAAGTATTTCACAGTTTAATACATTTTGTGTTGTTGAATTTGTTAGAATCATTAGAAGATTTCCTACGAATTCTAAAAAACTTATTCATATTAAACCACTTTTTTTTCTTAAATTTTTGTTTACAGTTTCTGCGTATATAAGAAAAACATCCTATCAGTTTTTTGGAAGCTCAACCATTTTTTAGGCCAAGCAATTTTTTGTTTACATAATTTTTTTCTCGCAAACGATGCTATTTTGTCATCTTTCAAAACTGAAAAAAATTTTAAGATCAATTGAAAGTACAAAGAAAATCTCGAACACCTATGCTTGTTAATAAATTACTGTATTTTTAATAAAGTTTTGTCAATTTTCAAAAATTTGTAGGTAATCTTCAAGTAATTGTAAAAAAAAAAATTTTGATCAACTGCGAAATATGTATTATTATTTTTTTTGAATGACATATCAAAATACCAAATCATTCTGACAACCTAAGCTGGACCTCTTCTTGTTGAACGGCTAATTTTACTGGAAATTTATTGTCTTAAAATAATAGATGATATTTTATTACTAATTTATAGAAAATCTATTGATAATGAGCTATTTCAATGAAATGCATTGTTTATTAAAAGACAAACCAGTCGAAATTAAAAACATATATATTTTTGTAAAACAAAACAAGAAACTGAATATTGTCCTCTTAAAAACAATCACTGATTCCTTTCCTTAAATAAAAAATATTGTAAATTTCTATAGTTCTTATAAAAATGATAAAAAGAAGTAATTTTGAAAATATGATTTGTATTTGCTTTGCTTTTCATCAATTTCAAAATGAAATTCCACTTTCCTGATAAATGTAGAGCAGAATTTTCCACTATCAACTGTGACGCAGAATGAATATAAAAGAGCAAAAAATAGACCTCTCTGAAGGTCTTATGATCAGAATTGATGAATCTCTTATTTCAAATTCAAGATCATAAATAGAAAAAAAATCATAGCAATGTGCTATTACATTTTTTTTTTAATTCCTAACATGTATTTGTAATGCATATATGCATTGTGTATAGGTGGTTCTTCTGGGTTTAGTGACGATAGTCCACAGTCAGTTCAATAGGTACCCTTATTATCCTGATAATTACTATGGAAGACGGATTGCTATTCTTCGACAAACTCACGATCAGTCACCTGATGGCTCCTACTCTTACAGGTCAGTTTAAAAATACAACATAAACTATAAACAAACATAATTTTAACTAATTAGGTGTTTAAATTTCGTGGTTTAGGTCATCTATAATAAATAAAAATGAAATTTTTAATAAACCGAAGTTTTTTATGATAAATAAAAATTATTATTTAATAATTAAGCAGTAAGGAAACAAAATATGATAAATCCATTTTATGAAAAAATTGTGATAATGATTGTTTCTGCATATTTGAGGTATCAATTCGATTATCAGACATAAGTTGGCGAAAAAGAGTGTTCTTCGTCGCTTCAATGTCTATCCATATAAATAAATGAGTTTTATTTTTAATTTTAATTCCTGATTTCAAACACATTTTTCTATATTAAGTAACTTTTTGACAACTTATTGTATTTCGAAATTAGTACGCCGTAGGTCAAATTTTCATCGTAGAGTGTGAACCGAGTAAGATAAAATTATTTTCCTTAAAATTTTTTTTGAATTTGTCGACTAAAAAGTTACAACTGAGGGTAGTGTATGTGTTTGAATTTGAAAATCATTTTTATTGCCTCATGATTTTTCAAAACTTTAAGATATGATTTTTAAAATTCAAATTATAGTAATCATGTATAAAATTATTTTCTTAACTCATATATAAGCAAGATATTGTAAATTTGTATGATAAGAATATGAATAACCAGTGAAATATTTCTTTACTGAATCAAAAGTGAATAAATCCATTTTCATTTTGTTAATTTTTAATTTTATTTTGATCATTGGATTTTGAGCTAGCATATATCCTTAATTGAGAAATTAACTCAAGTGGATTTATCACATTTTGTTCGATTACTCATTAATTATCATATAGGATGATGCTAATCGTACTTTGAAGTGTGGAGTATTATATATAATATTCATTTATTTTATATAACAAATGTATAAAACAAATGAATATTATATATAATACATCACACTATATACAAACTATATATGATATTTCCGCCTGGGCTACTGAAAAGAAAATACTTATTTAAAATGACCCCAATAATATATTCAATACTTGAATTAAAATCCAGTTCGTAATAAATGAAATTTGTTTCTTATACAAAAGTTACTTTTTACAGCATCTGCGATTCAACTGATAATTACGTTAAAAGAAATTTCAGCTACTAAAAATCATAGAAAGCATTAAAAAATATCAATTAAAAAATGTCTTGATCTATATAGTACTAAATAGTATAGAAACTTGGCAAGATAATGATGGGTATTAATCAATTGTAAAATTGAATGTCTGACACCTTCGATGTGTAATTGCTGCTGCATTTCAGCAATAGGCTAATTAATTATAGTACTCGTGTAATTGTGTACAAACTCAGTTGGAATTATTGTTTGTTGTAAAAAAAATGGCGATAAGAAACGTGTCAATATCCTCGCGTGTTGTTATATGCACATGAATAATTCTTGCCTGACAGCTACACGTGTAGACTTTCACGAACGACTCCTCCGCACTCCATTCTTCTATGCAGGATTTATTATTTCGTCAATTGGTTGCAAAACAAGTTTTATAGACAAATTATTAAACTTCACTTTCTTTCCAGAAATTTGTAAAATAATATTCATTCCTTGAAAAAAAAATTATTTCACCATTTAGGAACACTGAAATAGATGTTTAGTTCGGACAAGAAAACAGGTTTGGTTGCTATAGAAGAAAAAAATGTTGTTATCTCAACAATATTTTTGGATACTTTCAAAAATCCCTTTCTTGACCTCAGAAAATCAGTTTTGGTTTAATTAAGGTAGTTGTGACAAAAATCAGATCTCGGAATAACATAGTTTTTTGTGATTTTAAAAATCAAAATAATATCACTTATGATGTCATGTCAAATAAAAAACATTATTTTTAATGAACAAATTTCAAAACTTATAACAACGTTTTTTTTCTGAATATCGCTTCCTACTAATTTTTTTGAATGATTGCATTTCAATAAATAATAGCTTATCTTTTTCGTGGAGAATATTATTTCGTCAATTGGTTGTAACCCGAGTTTCATGAAAAATCATTTACCTTCACTTTGCTTCCAGAAATTTGACAAATAATTTTCGTTCTTTGAAAAAAATATTATTTCGCCATTTAGGAACACTGAGATAAATGTTTGGTTTGGTCAAGAAAATCGTTTAGTTGCTATACAATCAAAAAAATTTGTTGTTATCCGAACAACATGTTTTTGTTCTTTCAACAAACCTTTTCTTGATTGAAAATCAGTGTTGGTTGAATTAAGATTTGTCGTGACAAAAATCAGATATCTGATTGAAATAGTTTTTCTATGGTTGTAAGAATCAAAATAATATTAATGGTGATGTAATTCCAAATAAAAAAAATTACTTCTGATGAAAACATTTCAAAACTTACAAAAAATGTATTTCAACAATGTTTTTTGCCATTGAACTTTTCCTTACTATCGCTTCTTATCAATTATTTAAATTAATTGGAATTTAATAAATAATTACTTATTTTTTCGTGGAAAATATTATTTCGATAATTGGTTGTAGCATGTGTTTCATGTGAAAATCATTTACATTTACATTGCTTCCAGAAATTTGGAAAATAATTTTCATTATTTACGACAAATATTATTTCGCCATTTAGGAACACTGAAATAAATATTTGGTTTGGTTTGGACAAGAAAAAAGGTTTAGTTGCAATGAAAGCAAAAAAAAATTTTTTTCTCAATAACATTTTTTGGTTCTTTTGACAAACCTTTTCTTGGCCTGTGAAAATCGGTTTTGCTTGAATCAAGATTTGTCGCGACGAAAATTAAATATCTGATTAACACAGTTTTTCTGTGATTTTTAGAATCCAAATAATATTACTTATGATGTCATGTAAAATCAAAAATATTATTTTCAATGAACAAATTTAAAAACTCAGGAAAAAACTTATTTTAACAATGTTTTTTGCAATTGAATTTTTTCTTACTATCGCTTCTTATCAATTTCTAAAAATGATGGCTCATTTTTCCAGAGAAAATATTAATTTATTAATTTGTTCCAACACGAGTTTTATGTAAACAACATCTACTTTCAATTTGTTTACCAGAAATTTGAAAAGTAATTTTCATTCTTTGAAAAAAAAATAAGATGTTACCATTTAGGAACACTGAGATAAATGTTTTGTTCGGACAAGAAAAAAAGGTTTAGTTGCTAAAAAAGCAAAAAAGTTGTTTTGCCTCAACAACATTTTTTGGTTCTTTTGACAAATCTTTTCTTGGCCTGTGAAAATCGGTTTTGGTTGAATTAAGGTAGTTGTGACAAAAATCAGATCTGGGATTAACATAGTTTTTCTGTGATTTAAAAAGATCAAAATCATATCCCTTATGATGTCATATAGAATAAAAAACATTATTTTCAATGAACAAATTTAAAAACTTATTTTAACAATGTTTTTTGCAATTGAATTTTTCTTACTATCGCTTCTTACTAATTTTTTGGAATGATTGAATTTCAATAAATAATGGGTAATCTTTTTCGTGAAAAATATTATTACGTCTATTGGTTGTAATACGAGTCTCATGCAAAAATCATTCACCTTTACATTGTTTTCCAGAAATTTGGAAAATACTTTTCAATATTTGAAGAAAAGATCATTGTGCCATTTAGGAACACAAAAATAAATGTTTTGTTCGGACAAGGAAAAGGTTTAGTTGCTATAAAAGCAAAAAATTGTGTTATTATCCCAACAACATTCTTTGGTTCTTTCAACAAACCTTTTCTTGACCTAACAAAATCAGTTTTGGTGGAATTGAGATATTTGCGTCAAAAACAGATCTCTGATTAACATAGTTTTTCTATGATTTTCAGAATAAAACTAGTATTATTAAAAATGTTTAATGAACAAATCGCTTCTTACTAATTTTGAAAAATATTTCATGTAAAAATCATTCGCCTTTACTTTGTTTTCCAGAAATTGTGGTCCGACAAAAAAAAACATGTAATTGCTATAGAAGCAACAAAATTTTTGTGTACCAACACAAGTTTAAGATTTTTCAACAAACCTATTCTTGACCTAAGAAAATGCGTTTTTGATGAATTGAGATTTATTTATTTAGTAGTATTCAGTAGACTAATGTTCCTTTGAATGAAAATAATGAATAGTATTATCAGTTTTTTTTTAGTCGTTCATGAACCCTGAGTAATGAATGTAAATAATATTGTTTGAGAACTCTATTCTTGATTCTTTTGTTGACTGAGATTTAAAAAAAAACGATTCTAGACGAAGGAGAGATATTTTTGAAGAAGATAAATAAAAGTAGAGACAGAAGCTAACTTTGAATGAAGAAACGACTGAGAAAAATATAATTAGCTTTGATGTTAATCAACAGCATTATACGGCTGCGTAGTTCGCTATAATACATTACGCAATTGGACAATCGCGATTAACCTACCTGGGTACTGTCAGCATAGGAGCGCCCATTTCCCTAATCATAAACATTATTTTAACACGTTTTATTCAAAATGATTCACACGGTCAGTAACCTTCCTTTGTGATTTATTTAACTGTAATTGTATTAATAAGAAAAAATGCATTTATGAGTTAATGTTGAGCAAATTGAAAGAAATAGGGAATTTCTTCATCCGGAAAACGAAAAAATCAGGGGGAGGGAGTATTGATCGCCAAAAATTCAAAATTCAACATGTATAAGTATGGAACACCCTAAAAACCTATTTCATATTTGATTTAAATCTCATATTATATTATTTATGAGGTGGTCGCAAAACTTCATTTTTAAAATTCCCTTACTTTTCCCTCATTCTTCCATGATCAGTCTTTAATTTTCTCTGACTATTAATATTCAAAGACCTGCATTTTAATTTTGTAACATTTTTTAAATAGAATCTTTTATAGACGGAATAAGACAATAAAAATTCATCAAAAATTTCCAATTTTTTTTATTTCAACCAATAAAGATGTCTTTTATACCGTGAAAGGTTAATTTTCAATCCGAATGGACGAATTTGAAAAAAAAGAGTCAAGTTTTAGACACAAATTTTTTTTAACATGATAGTTAAATTTTTAACAAATTGATCGAAATTACAACAAAATAGTTTGACTTTCAATCAAATTGTTGAATTGTCAACCTTCAAAGATGAATTTTCTACTAAATGCTCAAATTTTCAAATAAAAAAGATTCAACTTCAACGAAAAACAGTTGCATTTTCTACAAAATAATTAAACTTGGTAAAAACATTTGAATGGTTAACCATAAAATATGAATTTTTGATAAAATAATTAAATTTATAACAAGATAGTTAAGTTTGTAAACAAAATTGTTGAATTTTCAATGTACAAAGATAAATGTTCAATCAAATGGTCGAATTTTCAAAAAAAAAAAAAAAAAAAAAAAGATTGAACTTCAACCAAAAACCGATATATTTTCAACGACAAAAATTTGAATTTTCATTCCAAAAGGACAAATTCTGTATCCAAATAGACGAATGTTCAACCAAATAGTTAAATTTTTGACAAAAAAATATGATTCTTTAACAAAATACCTCAGTTTTCAACAAAATAGTGAAATTTTTAACCAAATACTTGGATTTTGTACCTACAATAGTAAATTTGCAACAAAATAGTCGAATTGTCAAAAAAAAATTTAATTTCATCAAAAAGCAGTTAAATTTTCAACCAAATAGTTGGATTTGTAAACCGAAAGACAATTTGTTAGGTGACTATTGAAGTTTTAACCCAAAAATTTGAATTTTCAAAAAAAAGATGGATTCTGAGCGAAAAATTTTAAACTTAAAAACAAACAGGAATTTTCGAAGAAATAGTTAAATTTAAAAAAAAATAGTTAAATTTTTAACCTAAAAAGATGAATATTAACGAAAAATGTATTAGCTAATATTTTGATCAAGAAATATGAAATTTCTACCAAATGAGGTGATGAATTTTAAAACCAAAAAGACGAATTTTCAGCCAAGAAGATTAATTTTCTACCAAAAATACGAATTTTCAATTGAAAAAGATCAATTTTCAATCAAAAATGTGAAAGTAGGATTATCCGTAAAAAAACTAATTTTAGACAAAAAAGAACTAATTTTTAACAAAATAGTTAAATTTTCAGTCAAAGAGATTAACAGTCAACTGAAACAATAAATTTTTAACAAAGTAGTAGTTGCATTTTCAATTAAAAAGATTAATTTTCAAGAAAATAATTGAAATTTCAACCAAAGAAATGCATTATTAACTAAAATTATGAATCTTCAACTGGAATAGTTAAATTTCTAGTTAAAAAAATTAATTTTCAAGTTAAATGATGGTCTTTTAACCTTCAACCAAGTAGTATAATTTTTTAATAAAAAATTATGAATTTTCAAGAAATAATCTAATGGTATATATTTAAACAAATACGATTTGAATTATAAATAAAAAACAGTTGAATTCAACCAAGAATTTTTAACAAAATAATGGAATTTTCAACTAAATACTTGAATTTTCTACCTACAATGATGAATTTTCATTATTTTCAACCAAGTAGTCGAATTTTCAGAAAAAGAAAAACTTTTTTTAAAAAATGTCTTTGTTGATATTTCGATAATAAAATCAAATTTCTACCAAAATAGGTGAATTTTAAAACCAAAAAGACGAACTTTCAACCAAGAAGAATAAATTTCTACAAAAAAAAGACAAATTTTCAATAAAATACATAAATTTTGAAACAAATAATGGAATTCTGAGCTGAAAAAGATAAATTTCCAACCACAAATGAGAAACTTAAATTTTCAGTGAAAAAATTAATTTTGAAGTAACAAAAATGAATTTTCAATAAAATATTCAAATTTTCAACAACAAAAAAATAAAAAAAAGGGTTTTATATAATTGTTAAACTTTCAATAAAAAACATGATTCTTATGTAGAACAGTTTAATTTTTAACCTAAAAATATGAAGTAGCTTTCTACCAAAAGGACGAATTTTCAACTAAAAAGATCCATTTTTAACCAAAAATGAAAAAGTTATTTTATCAGTTTCAAAAATTAATTTAAAAAAACGAACTGATTTTCAAGTGTAATTTTCAATAAAGAAAGATCAATTTTAAGTTAAAAAGATTTGCAAACAAAAACGGATTTTTCGACAGAGATGAATTTTCGGCTAAAATTATAATAACAATAACAACAAATTTCTTTTTAACAAAGTGATTCAACCTTCAACCAAGTAGTTCAATTTTCAACCAAAAAAGATGAATTTTCAAAAAATAATGTAATAGTATATATTGCAATCAAAAAAGATTTTAATTTTAAGTGAAAAACAGTTAAATTAAACCAAAGAGGATGAATTTTCAACAAAATAGTTGAATCGTCAACCAAAGAAAATTAATTTTCAACCAAAAAATTACATTTTTATCCACAAAAGATGAAATTCGCACTAAAACAGATGAATTTTGAAACCTTAAAGACGAATTAAAAAAAAAATTTATTTTCAACAAAGAATAATTTCAGTTTAACTTTTAACTCAAAAATGTGAATTTTGAACAAAAAGCTAGTTCCCTAATTTTTCCCTGACAAATTTCTTATTTTCCTTGGCTATCAATATTCAAATACCATAATCTTGACCTTGTAACATTTTTAACATAGAACCTTTTATAAATGCAATAAAAGAATTTCGAATATAAATGACAAATTTCAAATTTTGTTATCCTTGACTAACTTTCCCTGACCAATAAACTTTTCTGACTTTTGACTAATTTCCAGGTTTACCTTGACCTACATCCACTCTGAACAATAAAAAAATAATAAAATTGAAGATTTACCAATTCAAGATGAATAACATACATCTAACTTCCTCTCCATAAATACATTTGAGTTTTAAAGCCGAAATTTTGTTATACACTCTTAAAATCATCATCATAAATGCCCAATTTAGTGGTTCGTTGTGCATGATAATTTTTCTTACCTCATAAAGGCATAACAGTGGTATAAATAAACGTTAACGCAGTCAAGCGCAGACAACCATGCCTTAACTTGTGTGTACTTTGGCAATAAGAAAGCAGCCAACAATACTAGTAAAATTGAAATAAACGGACCATAAAGAAAATAATTTGCATTTTTTTTTTAATTTGCGTCCACCGCTGCGCCGTCTTAGTGAGATAAGCTCTGTAAACAAAATTTGCAAAAATGTATGGCCTTCCGGTACATAATTACAGAAATATTTATGAGCAAGGACGTTCTTTGCCAATTAAGTGGTTTGTTCAACAAGGTTTTGCGATAATAAAATTATTTTTTAAGCTCAGGTGATCCTTAAATGCAGCACAATGTAGATTTTGCGAAAGGCCAGCAGTTACTTTAATTGGTTAAGAGTGAAATATGATAATATGAAGAAAGATTTTAATTTCAAGGCTTGCAATAAACTAGAATTAAGATTTTTACATTTCATTTGATTTCGAGAACATTTCGTCAATATTTCCTGATTTTTTAAAAACAAGATTGCTATGAATGTAAAATAGAGCAAAAGGTTACTTTAGATAAGAACAATTTAATATAAATTTAATTTTCAGCTACGACACCGAAAATGGGATATCGGTAGCAGAACAAGGACAGCCAAAAAATTTTGGACCTGGAGGACAGGGAGAAGTGGTGCGTGGGCAATATAGCTACACTGCACCGGATGGTACGCCAATATATATATTTTTTTCTTCATTGATTTTTGAACAGTTCCACATTTTTGGTCAAACTTCATCTATTTTGAAATGTAAAATTCTTATCAGGTCCAAGATTAATATATTAATAATAAAAGAAAATAAGTGAAACAGATATTTTTTTAATAATGGTTTCATGAATTTCGATATAGCCAATATAATTAAAGATTGCTTTTCAGAGGATGCAACAAAGATTATTTCAAAAAGGTATAACGAAACGATATAAAAAAATTGCTATTGTGTCAATTAAATAATGTAAGTATTTTTTGCGAGAAAGGGGATTTCTTTGATTATTGAAAACTTTTTATATTTCTAAGAAATTCAAGAAGACCAAAGATTGAAAAATAGATAAGCAAAAGAATTAGAAAATGTTGATGATTTAATTTTGTTTAAATTTATTTTTATTAGGAGATAAATTTCGATTCAATAATCTCATGAGTCTTCTATAGTTTATTGTTTTCAGTACAGAACCCTGAAATGTAAGTAAGCTAAAAAGAAATAATTTTAAAATACAAAAATGACTCTTTGGAAAATCTAATGATGCTGTTTTTGAGTTTTTAGACGTTTAAATTTGTATGTCATGTATTTTAGTTCATTGAAAGTTCACAGATGTTGAAAACATTTTTTAATGTCAGCTCTTTTTTGCAAAAAATATAAATTAAAAAATTATTTACGGAAACAACTTATATATGACGATAACAGTTTTTTTAAATACGCAGGTTGCTGATATGTAAAACGAAGCCGTATAGCAATTAACTTAAAATAATTAAACTTTATCAGAGAGTCATAATATAGGCTAAATTTTTGCATATTATTTTTGATTTCCAAAATTTTGTTCCGGCAACCAAAACTAACATACTTTTCTCTGATACACCATTTTACGTAATTTATTGCAAATTACTGTGGTTTCTTTAGAAATCATTTCTTAAAATCAAACAGGAAATTCAAATTTTGGTTGAAACTTTATTTTTTTATTGAACAATCATGATTCCGAGTTGAAAACTGAACTCTACTTCAGAAAATTGAGTAATTTGGTTGAATTTTTTTCTATCTTCACAGAAAAATATGTTGGTTGAGAAATTAACTATTTTGTTGAAAAGTCGTCGTTTTTGTTTGAAAATACTTCGTTTCTTTGGTAGAAAATTCATCTTTTTAGGTTAAAAATGCATTTTATTGGTTAAAAATTAATCTGTTTTTTTAAGGATTCAATTATTTTATTGAAAATTTGACTTTTTTGGATCAAAATTCGTCATTTTTGTCAAAAATTTGTCTCTTTGGTTGACAAAGTGAATCTTTTTATTTTAAATTAAAAATTTGAATATTTTTGTAGAAAATTCAACTATTTAGTTGAAAATTGAAAATTTTCTGATGAAAATTCATAATTTTGAATTGAAAATTGAACATTTTTTTTTAGGAATTTCGTCTTTTGGCGTGAAAAGTGAACAATTTGGTTAAAATTTCTTTCTTGCTTTATTGAAAAATCTTTTTTTGGTTGAAAAAATAACTATTTTGTTGGAAATTTGTCGTTTTTAGATAAGTTCAGCTATTTTTTATTTAGAATTAAACTCTTTTTTTCTGGTTAATATATCAAATATTACATTTTTAGTTAAGAACCTTTTTTTGGCTTCAAATTAACTTTTCTGTTGAAAATTCATAATTTTGGGTTGAAAATTAAACTCATTTGCAGAAAATTCTTTTTTCGACTTGAAAATTAAACAATCTTGTTGAAAATTTTGTCTTTCTTGATTTAAACATTTTTTGTTGTTGAAAAATTAACTTTTTTTGTTGTTAAAAGTTGTCGTTTTTTAGATAAATTTAATTATTTTTTATTTAAAATTAAAATCTGCTGTTGGTTGAAATACGAAATTTTACATTTTCAGTTGAGGTTTCATTTTTTGTTTAAAAATTTAATTTTTTGTCAACAATTTATAATTTCAGGTTGAAAATTTAACTGTTGAAAATTCTTCATTTTGGTTTAAAAATTAATTTTTTTTGTATAAAATTAATTTTGTTGGCTTAAAAATTAAACAACTCAGTTGAATTTTTTTTTTGCCTGGACTCGAATGTTTTTTTTTGTGAAAAAATCAACTGTTTTGTTGAAAATTTGCCTTTTTTTCGTTGAATCAAACTATTTTTTTAATTTAAAATCTTTTTTATTTGAAATATCAACTATTACATTCTTGATCCAGAATTTTTATTTCTTTATTTAAAATTACCTTTTGTTTTGAAAATTCATAATTTGGTTGAAATTTTTGTACTTGCTCGACTGAAAAATTTTGTTGGTGAAAAAATTAACTTATTTGTTGAAAAAATGTCGTTTCTTGGGCTAATTCGATTATTTTTTGTGTAAAATTGACATTCTTTTTTGGTTAAAATATGAACCATGCTATTTTTGATCAAACGCCCCAGGCAGGGTGTCTGGCATTTATGGGTTTCGAAAGAAGGGTCATTTCCCAGATATATTCGCCACAAACCAGGACTTATACTCCCACTTCACGAAAAACGTCATCAGCTCTTGGACTATTAGGTTCAAAGGCCGCTCGCTGTCGAACCGCGATCAACCAGTATCCGGACAGAGAAAGTTATTCAACTTCATTGGGTAACGAGCCTACTGCCACTATCATTTCGTAACCATTAGTTATAGTCTCGCACTTCCTCCACTTAACGAAAATAAAGCTTAACTCTTTATTTACATGTTTCCTTCGCTTCATCTCTCATTTCATATTTATATACCTATTATTACATTTAAGTACTAATTTATTTAGATATTTAAAGTAAGATAAAAAAATTAGGGTATACTCCGAAAAGGTCACCTAAAAATATTGACTTGATACTTGCCCTAGGGGTTCCTTTTGCATCTCAGTTAAAATTTGTAAAAGGATTTTTGGCGTAAATGAAAAGAAATGAAGTTATTTTTTTGTTCAAAAACTAGTTTTTTTATACCTCAAGAAATATTGATTCGAGATCAAAATTTGGAACATAAAAGTTATAGATCTTACCGAAATACATATTTTTCTAATGGATTGTTGTCAGATTGAAGGGAAACTTGCAGTCTCAGTAACGTGACATCAAATTAGTAACTCTTACTGATTTTTGTTTTTATTTAATGAATACTTATTATCATCCTCTACAAAATGGTCAGTTTTTTCTTCTTCATTTTTGTTCCTATTTACTTTAATTTACTATAAAAACACTCCAGCGTTATTACCGTGCGCCGTCCCAACCTCATTTTGTACTGATTTTTTTATACTGATTGTCTTCTTTGTTTTTGACAAGATTCTATAAAATTAAACTTAAAATATGACCTTTTTTGTGAATCCGATATTAAAACTAAAAAATGCGTTTTGACAACAAAAATATCATTACCATCCGTGTTTCAAAACCCAATTTCGGAATACAAAAAAAAATATAT
The DNA here is from genome assembly GCA_011634705.1 of Andricus grossulariae. Classification (NCBI taxonomy): domain Eukaryota; kingdom Metazoa; phylum Arthropoda; class Insecta; order Hymenoptera; family Cynipidae; genus Andricus; species Andricus grossulariae. The sequence continues at coordinate 18,945,025 of JAABKJ010007545.1, forward strand.
AAGCCATTCCGTTACCTTCTGAACGGTGTTTCCTTGCATAATTAAGCGACTATTTATTACGAGAAGGTGTATTATTTTAATAAATATCAAAACGGGATAAACTTCATCATTTTTCTAGTGCACGGAGAAAACTGTATGGTTGTAAAATTCATAAATATGGATGTCACAAGCACAAAAAATAGTAAAATATGGTCCAACTATAACTGTGGTTCCCACAACAACATAGCTGTTTGTATAAGAGACTAGTTATAAGATCTACACTGCGTGGCAGCCACAAGTATGTAATATGATTGCCACAACCACATTATTGGTTGCCGAAACCATACACTGTGGTTGTAACAACCTCACTATGTGGTTGCTGCATCTATATATTGTGGTTGTCACAACCACACAGTGAAGGTTTTCATCCACAGAATGTTTCTGTCATAACCAGCATTGCTTATTGAAGAAAAATTCTCTGCAGTGTTTATTCATTAACTTGTATTTAAATTTACATGCTATCAAGACTAAATCCATTTTAAATCAAACAGACTCTACAGTTGGAGTTGCAGAATCTCTCGGGCACGAAACATGTTGTTTTTTAATGGAAATTAGGCGATACGCATTTTCCCAAAAATTGAAAAAAATTGTTTATGAAATTATGCCAGAAAATCTTGCATTCTTGTAAATTTTGTTCACATTTTCCCTTGATTCTGCATTGTTCAGACACTGTTAATATCCCAATATGTCAGCACTTTACTATTTGCACCAGATTGTACTCTCTTTTCACCTGCATTGGTGGCACACAAGAAGCAATATGATGGCGTCGGGGGCCTGATGGCTGACGTTGCGTGATGCGTTTCGGCGCACGTGTATCTGCGCAACTGTGCGCGCGCACTAATCAGAAATGGATGAGATACAAACATTGTGGCTGTAGAAAATCCACAAACTGTGTTTGTGGCAACCACAGGCCTGTAGCTACAAGATTGTGGTTGTGACAGCCATATCATGAGATCACCCAACTACACGTAAAAGAAGCGGCACAAATTAAATGTGGATGGGCTACAAATAGCGTGGTTGTGGGAGCTACAATACCCTAACTAAACGCGTGTGGTTGTAGCAACTATGTCATTCGGATCTGACAACAAAATAAAGATGTCTCAACCAGACTATTGGGCAATTCAATTATATCGTATGAAGCTTGATCATTTTAGTTACTGCAACCATATCAGTTTTCTCTGTGTGTCATTCCCGTGTGGTACACATTCGACAGCATCCAACTGCTTAGATCTGTGCGCGCGCGTGAATCATGTGAGTCTACTATCGTATAGCCTTTATTTATAAACAGAGATCTCAAGATGTGATTTAAATAAGTCAATTAGAAAGGAAAATATATATTGAAAATTATATTATAGCCGAAATCACAGGTATGTGGATTTGTTTAATCAACTCATCGTTATTAATAATATCTTCATCGAACTCCTAAACTAAAATTGAATTCCCTGGCGGACCGGCCGAACGCAAACATTACGCTACAGCATAATTCTGAAGTAATATGGCATTATAATTAATAGAAGAAACAAAATCTATATGTAAAGTGTTGCATTTATATTGATACGTTAAAATTTACGTTGAATGGTCATGCCGTAATTGCAACAAGTTTCTTTTTAGCGCTAAAAAATGAAAAAATAATGTGACTGTCATTGCAGTCTGCTAACGGCGGCTTCAAGCGGGCCGCGAACATACATGCAGGAGCCTGACTTCAGTGACAGCCACTTTGTTTTTTTATATTTTTTAACACTGAAAAAGCAACTTGTTGCAATTACGGCCTGATCATTTAACGTAAACTTTAACGTATTATTATAATTGCGTCAGTTTACATATTTATTTTGCTTCTTTTAATAATTATAATGCCATATTACTTTAGCATTACTTTAGCATTACGCTGTAGTGTAATGCTTGCGTACAGCCGGTCCGCCAGGGTTTAATTATAATTTCTTATCTTCACAAGTGCCCCCTTTAAATTAAAAAGTTTTAGATGTGATACAATCAATTTCCTTTATGAAATACTAAATTCTTAATTCACATTTTATTGCCACTGTATGTGCTGAAGTTTGTATTCAATTTGACAATTACCTGTATACTTTTTACCTCAAATCAATATTTTATACGAAAAATGATCAAAATGAATTTTTAGCCTCCTAAAAATGTTTTTTGTCACCACCCTCGCAGAAATCGCCATATATTTTCCATATTACCCGTCTGGCCCCGATCGGGCTGACATGATTTGGCCCGGGTAGGGCTAATTTCATGGCTCAGAGTTGTGCCATACCGGGTTGCCCGTTTTGCAACGCCACCTAGTACATGTTAAGGTAAACGCTGAATTTTGTATCAGAGTACTACTGTTTTTTACTTTATTGACACGTGAATTTCAGTGTAAACTTTCGATCTTTAATACATATTAATTAAGTTTAATAAAATTATGCCAAAGTGTAAAAAGAGCACATTGCGGGATCGGAAGCACTGCACGATAACCGGATTGCCATATACACATGACGTGTCGAGTGAAAGTAAGGAAATCAGTGAAACTTAACCTCAAAATGAAAATTACATTATATCATTTAAATTAAATTTAAATACTATTCAAGCTCTTTACTAAAACTAAAATTACATTGAATTTTTAGATGTATCTTGTTCCAAATTCAAGGACACAGAGGAGGCAGTGCTTTCCCACATAAGCACAATATTTAGTGATGCTAAAGATTGGGACGGCAATCGCAAACAACGAAGAACTTGAAGTATATTATCATAATTTCTTATTAATAAATAATACAGTTCAATTTATCTTGTGTACTACTAATTATTTAGATTCAAAGTGTCCCATAATTTTTAATATAACTCAATCGGTACCTAATAGGGTACCGAATTGGCACTGACCCGGCACACCGATCGGGCCAACAAGTTCGGCCCAAAATGGGCCGTGCGTTTCATCACGGGTCTGATCCAGCCTGGCTTCCCGATCTGGGCCCTGGGATCTGGGTCTCGATGATATCTACCAGTTTTATTCAAAACATTTTTCTCTTAGATCTATACTTTTCGAGGCTTAAAAAAACATTTTAAAACAAAAATTGTAAATAACTGAACTTCTATTAATCTGTGCCACAAATCCCGTTGAAACTTTCAACTGGGATGCAAAAGAAACCTCTAGGTTAAGTATCAAGTCAATATTCTTGGGTGACCTTTTCGGAAGTATGCCCTAGATTAGCTATTATAACTATTTAAATTATTGCTATTAAAGTAAATAAATTACGAAAAATATTATATTAATAAAGAGATCTAAACCCTATCGAAAAACCTTGTACGAGATCCCGTAACTGTTCCTGTGCGTGTTCGTTTGCCAGAACTATGTCCAGCTCTCCTACAAGAAACGTTACAGGTTCAGCATAAGAAATTGAGACACGAACCTGTACACGAAACTGTACAAGAACATGCAGGGGACAATTGAAACCTTACGGGAACGTGTACACGTCCTAAGTGGCCACGAATAGACATGTCGGGGATCCTGTAAAGAATCTAGCACGGTTTCCTCCGCATGGGAAAAATTTTATTGTAATTAATTTCAAGATGTAAAGGAACATGCATAATTATCTTTAATATCTTGCCGTTTTTATAACCTTGAAGATCCAACCCACTAGCGAGAGAGCTGCGCCCTAGAGCACCCTGGCGGATTAGTTCCACTTGAGTTCCTGTATAGGATTCTGTAGAGGATTTCGTACCGAATCCTGCACAAGAACCCTGGTGAAACTAATCCACCAGGGTGTGCTACGACCTAGCTCTCTCGCTAGTGAGTTGAATCTTCAAGGGTATGAAGAGAGGCGATGTATTAAAGATATGTATCCATGTTCCTTCACATCATTAAATTTTCGACATTAAAATTTTGTCGATACGGATGAAACCGTGCTAGATTCTTTACAGGATCCCCTACATCTTCATTCGTGGTCACTTAGGACATGTACGCGTTCCCGTATGGGTTCAATTGTCACCTGCATGTTCCTGTACAGTTTCGTGTCTCAATTTCTTATGCTGAGCCTGTAACGTTTCTTGTACGAGATCTAGTCATAGTTCTAGCAAAAGAACACGCACAGGAACACTTACGGGACCCCGTACAGGCGTTTTGAATAGGGTTCCTACTATAGGAACGAGAGAGTAGGGAACAATAATACGGACAAAAAATTCCGTTCCTACATAGAGGAACGAGAGAGAGAGAGAGAGAGAGAGAGAGAGAGAGAGAGAGAGTAGAGGCAAATAATATAAAAAGAAACTCCGTTCCTACTAGAGGAACGAGAGAGAAAGAGAGTTGGGAAAAATTAGAAAAAAGAAACTTCGTTCCTACAAGAGGAACGAGAGAGAATAGAGTGAAACAGAACAAAAAAGAAATTCCGTTCCTACTATAGGAACGAGAGAGAAGGAAACAATAATACAGACAAAAAACTCCGTTCCTATATAGAGGAACGAGAGAGAGTAGAGAGAAAATAGTAAACCGAATTTGGTAAAGTCCTCCTCGAGAACTTTCGATTCACTACGAGAGGAACGAGAGAGAGAGAGAGAGAGGGTAGAGGAAAATAATATAAAAAGAAACTTCGTTTCTACGAGAGGAACGAGAGAAAGAGAGCTGGGAAAAATTAGAAAAAAGAAACTCCATTCCTACAAAAGGAACGAGAGAGAATAGAGTAAAACAGTACAAAAAAGATACTCCGTTCCTACTAGAGGAACGAGAGAGAGAGAGAGAGTAGGGAAAAATAGTACAGAAAAGGAACTCCATTCCGACTATAGAAACGAGAGAGTAGGGAACAATAATACGGACAAGAAATTCCGTTCCTACATAGAGGAACGAGAGAGAGAGCGAATAGAGTAAAACAGTACAAAAAAGAAACTCCGTTCCTAATATAGGAACGAGAGAGAGAGAGAGAGAGTAGAGAGAAAAAAGTACAGAAAGGAACTCCGTTCCTACGTAAGGAGCAAGAAAATAAAGATCAAGAAAATAAAAATCAGATAGTAAACCGAATTTGGTAAAGTCCTCCTCGAGAACTTGCGATTCACTACGAGAGGAACGAGAGAGAGAGAGAGAGAGAGTAGAGAAAAATAATATAAAAAGAAACTCCGTTTCAATAGAGGAACGATAGAGAAAGAGAGTTGGGAAAAATTAGAAAAAAGAAACTCCATTTCTACAAGAGGAACGAGAGAGAATAGAGTAAAACAGTACAAAAAAGAAACTCCGTTCCTACTAGAGGAACGAGAGAAAGTAGGGAAAAATAGTACAGAAATGGAACTCCATTCCTACTATAGAAATGAGAGAGTAGGGAACAATAATACGCACAAGAAATTCCGTTCCTACAGAGAGTAACGAGAGAGTAACGAGAGAGAGAGAGAGAGAGAGAGAGAGAGTAGAGAGAGAGAGAGAATAGAGTAAAACAGTATAAAAAAGAAATTCCGTTCCTAACTATAGGAACGAGAGAGTAGGGAACAATAATACAGAAAGGAACTCCGTTCCTACGTAAGGAACGAAAGAATAAAGATCAAGAAAATAAAAATCAGATAGTCAACCAAATTTGGTAAAGTCCTCCTCGAGAACTTGTGATTCACTACGAGAGGAACGAGAGAGAGAGAGTAGAGGAAAATAATAAAAAAGAAACTCCGTTCCTACCAGAGGAACGAGAGAGAAAGAGAGTTGGAAAAATTAGAAGAAAGAAACTCCGTCTCTACAAGAGGAACCAGAGAGAGTAGGGAAAAATAATGCAGACAAGAATCTCCGTTCCTGCATAGAGGAACGAGAGAAAGTAGGGAGAAAATAGTACAGAAAGGAACTCCGTTCATACGTGAGGAACGAGAGAATACAGATCAAGAAAATAAAAATCAGATAGTTATAAACCGAATTTGGTAAAGTCCTCCTCGAGAACTTATGATTCGCTGAGTGTAAATAAATTGGTAGACGAATCTCCGCTGATAGCCACTTCACAACCGATTAATAATTTCGAAAAAATTATCACGAATAAATGTAGTTTTAGTTGGATAAAAGAATGTTTAACCAAAATATCGCGTACACAGAATGGTTACGATTCTGTAAAATTGTTATTAACCCTGCTGAAAGTAAACGTATTGAAACCTTATCCGTTTTAATGCGTCATCTATCCATAAGTATCCGTTTGAAAACTTTTTTTATACTCTTCAATCCGTTTGTATCCTTTGTATATTCATCTATCCCTTTGAATAATAATCTTATCCGGTGTAACTATCCATTTTAATCCTTCACTGAAAAAAAATGGAGACTGGAGACATTTCCTGTCGAGGAAGGATGATGTCCTTGCGTGGTCTGCCTCGTTTACAACGATGTGGTACTTGCATCGTGAGTTCCTCTGAAGTCCTTTCCTGCCTAAAAATAGTGGTTTCTTTGTGAGGTTTGCCTGGTTTTCAACGATATGGTTCTTGCACGGCGAGAACCCCTGGAGACCTTTCCTGCCTAGGAAGTGTGCTTTTCTTTCGAGGTCTGCATGTATTGGTAGCGACTGGGTTAGCTGGTTGTGATAAGCCGACTCTGCTATTCGAAAATGCAACTGGGATGACTGGTCGTACGGAATCATCCATACTTATGGATTCTGTGTTCTTTGTGATGGTAGACCTGACACTGCTTGTATGGGTAGCGACTGGATGAGTTGGTTGTGTGAACGCGACCCAGCTATTCGAACCTGCAACTGGAACGACTGGTCGTACAGATTCATCCATACTTATGGATTCTGTGTTTTGCACAACAAATTCTTCAAAATCAATGGACGACATATTCTGGCTGTTATCTTCTGCTGAAAGACAAGCTGGTACCCCCTCTTCATTTCCTGTAAGATTTGGTTGGTGGTATTGACTGGTGCGGAGGTGTGCTGGCCGTAGATCCTTTTCATGGACGTTCAGCAGCCTGGTACCTCCGTTAATCTGATAGATTTCGTTATTGAGATTTTTCTTTATTGTGTAAGGACCTTCTCATTTAACGGCGAGTCCCACGTTGAATTTCTTCTCCTTATCGAAGAGGTGATGAGCTTTTGTTTTTACCAGGTTCCCAACCTAGTAGCGAGGACCATCTTCAGATGGAATTGGATAACGCCGCAAGTAATGTTCTTGGTTCATCAAGACGGCTTCTAAACGTGCAGTCCGTTCGTGTGTGGAATCGAAGGGCTCACCTAATAGCCGTTCTCCAGGTCTTTTAATCGAGGAACCGAAGAGAACTGGAGTAGGAGTCCTTCCTGTAGCAGCATTGCATCTATTTCGTAAATTGAATATAATTTCGGTCAGCTTGACATCCCAGTCCTTCTGTGAGTGATCAATCAATCGTAATATCATCCCTACTTTTAGCGCCTGGTTTCGCCTTTCCCTCAGGTTGGCCTGGGGATGATAACTTGGAGTAGTCCAAGCCTTACGATTCCAAGTCTCACGAGTTGTTTTCCGTGTAGTTTTCCTCGGCAAATCAGTGAGTGGTGCTGATACTTCCGAAAAATTGGGAACGTATTCAGGAATCCAATTGCAGACACCAAAAAACTGCTGGAGTCCACGATTTCCTTGTTGTGGAAAAGCTGGAAGAATGGCCTGTACGAGTTCTTCTTGTGATTTCTAATGTTTCGAGAATTAAATTTAGATATAAGAGATGCTTCTGCCAATTCTTCAAGTAAACAATGATATCATCTAAATAAACAGAACAAAATTTGCTGAGATCACCTCGAAGAACTGTTTGTCTCATCAAACATTTGGGAGCGATATTCGCGTTTTTCAGGCGAAAGGGCTTCACTTTAAATTGGTAAGTGCCACCAGGAGGTACGATGAATGCGGTATACTTTTTAGAATCTTGGTGAAGTGGAACTTGCCAATAACCCGAGCGCAAATCCAGTGTGGAGAAAACACTAGCACTTCCTAGTTCCTTTATAGAGTCCTGTATTCGGGGAAGTGTGTGAGTTTCTTCCTCGGTGATGAAATTTGGCTTGCGGAAATCAATGCAGAATCTAAATTTTCCGTCCTTTTCCTTGGAGAGCACGACTGGTGAACGATACTGAGACTGACAAGGTTCAATCACTCCTTCGGCAAGCATTTCTTGAACCTCTTCCAGGATGATAGTTCTTTTTTCCTCCGAATATGGATATGGTCGTAAACGAAAAGGTTGATGTCTAACTGTTCGTATTTCATATTGGGCAGATTGTGTTTCCGTCAATTTACCCTGAGGAATCAGGGTGGATTCAAATCGTTGAAAATTATTCTCGAATTCGATTTCCGGAATATCTGTATGCTGCATCCAGAGTACCGAGTTTGACAAATAAAGTGTGTCAATGAGGATATTCTGGTCGTAGGTCCAAGATAGTCCAAGAAAAATTAAAGGTTCTCGAATTCCATTGCTAATCAGACACGACATGGAAATCATATTATTTTCAAAACTAACGGATATGGTTATCCTTCCTTATGCAATCATGATTGCTCCCGGTGTGGCCACATACATCAACTTCCTGGATGTAAGACTGCACTTTGAACTCGGGGTGTTCGAAGATATTCCTAGGAAGTCTGGGATAAACAGACTCCTGAGAGCCGGGGGTGGTGGGAGTTGGATCCACCGCCTGCCTCCAGCTTTTCGAACTGGAGCCCTGTTTGGCATTCCCTTCTGCCAGTTTTTTCTTGTAGACGTCACAATTCTTATGAAGATGATGTCCGGGACAGTGCCAACATTTAGGAATATCTACTTGTGGCTCTTCTTTCTGGATTATCTTACGATCTTCTTTTTTGGGTATTAAACGGTTGATCTCCTTATCATCATGTTCTGCTTCAACGGCACGGGATAAGAGAACATCAAAAGTGAATGGTGATGAAACTCTTATTGCTTGTCTGATTCCTGGACGAATTATTTCCATTAAAGCGATGACCAACCTGGATTCTGGAGCCAGGGGATGCAATATCTTAAATAAGAGCCTATCTTTATTTAGAAATACACCCACAGATCCTTTATCCGTTTGTCGAACTGAATGAAGCTGTGCTTGGAGTCCACCTGGTAGGGTGGGTGAATCATACTGCCTAATGAGAAGATCTTTGAGCTATTGCCAGTTACGAAGCAATTCTCTGTAATCGCCCCACCATTAAGATGTACTACCTTTAAGTACTGTACCTGCAGTGCGATTTTTCTGTGCTCCCGCAGTATGCATGGTGATAAAGTATAATTCTATGTTTCGGAGAAAAGTCGTTGGATCTTCATGATTTTTTCCCCAGAATTCTGGAACCAAATTCATTCGCTGATCATTGTGAAGGAATTCATGAAATCCTTGCCAGGATGTAGGTGGTACTCCTTCAAAATAAACTGGGACTCCTTGCAAGGTCATTGGACCTAAAGCTGAAATTGACCGTGCATAAGTACCTGGATGAGTCCCTGGAAATACACTTGGATATGCATTTGGATATGTACCTGGAAGTGTGCCTGGAAATACTCCTGGATAGGGCCCTGAATATGCACCTAGATAGGCACTGGGAAATGCGCCTGGATAGATATCAGGAAATTTCCCTGGGTAGGTACCGGGAAATGCCCCTGGATAGATTCCAGATTGTGCATGTATTAGTACTTCTGGTGGTGTGATTTGTTGTGCACCTGTGAGTGCAGCTGGATGGACAGTTAGATGTGTATCTGGCAGTGATCACCTGGGAATACAGCTGGTTGTACACTTGGCTGTGAATCTGGGATTCTAGTTGATTGTACTGCTGACTGTGCATCTGGGAGTGCACCTGAGATTCCAGCTGGTAGTTCACTTGGAAATGTTCCTGGAAGTTCAGCTGGTTGTATAGTTGACTGCGCACCTAGGATTCCACCTTATTGGTCATCTGGGGGTGCAGTAGTGACGGACGCCACCAGGTTTTGTGGATCACTCCTGGAAGTGGTTGTTTCCAAATCGATGATTCGGTTCCTCGGGACATTTTTGGCTGGAGTTCGTGAAATCATTTGAGATAGTCGATCGTGGTGATTCGTGATATTATCCAATATCAGACTTTTCTGCAAAGTGCCCCACGTTGTGCGGCAAGAATTGTCAACTAATTTAATTAAAATTAAAGAAATGTAGTTATTCACAGGCAAGATTCTTAATAGAAATTAATTTCGAAGTTTTGTTCCATGGTAATCTCGAGGAGTGGAAGGTGAAATGATCTAGGACATTAGTAATAATTAATAGGATAGGAGTTGTTGCTTTTGAAAGCATAACAGAAAATTTAAAAAGTGATAACTTCTTGTGTAACGTGTTCTTTTTTGTGACATCTCATCTCATATTATTGTAACGATCTGCTCAAAATATTGATAACTTTTGATCAACTGTCATGTCGCTGTCAAAAATCTGAACTTTTTCTATTATCAAATACAAAAAATATGTAAAATAAAATCTCTTTACAATAGGTAACCAGTTTTGTTTTCTAAAAGGAAATTTGAGAAATTATTTTTACATATTATAAAATATTATTCTTATACATACTAAATAATGTAGCTGAAGGAGGTAGTGAAGAAAGTATGGAGGGGGGAGGGATTCCCAGGGGGGTGGAGAGAAGCAGGGTATATTCTAAGCCGAATTTGCAACTACCCTAATGTATAGTACATTATCACAATTATTTTGTCTCGGAGATCGGAGTATGCTAAATCATTTCAAAATTTACTTTTTACAACTAACATTTTTGACTTTTGGAACTAACCGACTTAGTTACAACTAACCGTTAGAATATACCCTGGAGAGAAGGGTTAATAGTGCCACTGTATAAGAAAGGAGACAGGAATAGACAGGAAAATTATAGAAGGATTACGCTAATGAATACGGCGTATAAAGTATACGCGATGGTGGTGGCGGAGAGGCTACGGAAGGATGTCGGGGGGAAAGGAATATTGCCGGAGACGCAGGCGGGCTTTAGGGCGGGAAGGAGTACTATCGACAATATGTACGTTCTGCAGCACTTGGTGGATAGAAAACTAGCGAAGAAGGGGTCGAGAGTGTACGCGTTTTTCGTGGATCTCAAAGGCGCGTTTCCTTCGGTGGATAGGGGCAGGTTGTGGGAGGCGATGGAGGATAGGGGAGTGGAGCGAGGCCTGATCGAGAGGGTAAGGGAGAAAAATGAAGAGACCAAAGATAAGGTAAGAGGAGGGGAGGGGATTTCGGAGGGATTCTGGATGGATATGGGGTTAAGGCAAGGGTATCCGCTTAGCCCAATGCTTTTTGCGATTTTAATTACGGATATGGAAAGTAAGCTGGATGCCGGGGTGGAAGGAGGAGCCGGGATAGGAGGGGTTGGAATTTGGTTACTAGCGTATGCAGGCGACATAGTGTTGCTGGCAAGAAGCGAGAAGGCCTTATAGTAGATGCTGAAGAGGTTGAGAAGATACCTTGATAAGAGCAGGTTAGCGCTGAATGCAAAAAAGTCCAAGGTTATGGTGTTCAGAAAAGGAGGTGGAAGGGATAAGGAAGGGGAGTGGACATGGAAGGGAAAGGCGGTGCAGGAGGTGAAAGAGTTTGTGTACCTGGACTTCGTGTTTCGGAGGAAGGGAGGAGTGGATGGTCACATAAAAGAGAGAGTGAGGAGGGCAAATGTGGTAATGAGGCAGGTGTGTGGGTTGGGAAAGAAGTTATTCGCAGATGATTTTGCAGGAGAATGAAATTGTTTGACTCGCTGGTGATGAGTGTGCTATTGTATGGAGTAGAGGTATGAGGGTGGAAAGAAAGTGAACAGGTAAATAGGACACAGGAGAGGTATGTCAAGTGAACATTGGGGTTGGCAAGGAACACGCCTAATTATATTGTCAGGCGGGAGATGGAGAGAACGAGTGTAGGGATTCTAGTGGGGAGTCGGGCGTGTAAATATGAGGAGAAACTTTTGTAAGAGGGGGGAAGCAAGCTGGTTAGGGATTGTTGGTGGGAGAAGGAGAACAGCAGAGGGGTTGAGAGGATGGAGGCTGAAAGGGAAAGGTATTTCAGAATTAATTGTCTACATATGAATGAGATGAGAAGGATGCACGAGGAAGGAAGGAAGGTATATGAGTTGGTTAAGAAAAACGAAATGGAGAGAGAGAAGACTGCAGGGGAAGAGAGAGTAAGAGAGTCAAGGTTTAACGGGAACTATGTGTGGATTATGCCAAGGGCGAGAGCGCAATTCGCAATATTTGTGTGAGAAAGGAGAGAAAGGAAGTCAGCAGCTTATAGCGAGGATGAGATGTGGGTGCATAAAGGATTTTAATAGGCTCTGGCCATCTAGGGAAAAGAGGATGCGTGAACTGTGTGGGAAGGGGTACGAAAAAGTGGAGCACTGGTTGGAGGAGTGCGTAGAGGTGGAAAGGAGTGAAAGGAGCATGGGTGAAGGGAGTGTTGGGTAGAATGGAGAAGAAGAGAAGGAAGGAGGAAGAGGAATTGAGAAGGAAAGATTGTAAATAAGAGAGGAATTATATATAAGTAGTATGTAGATATTGTAAATAGTAGATAAGTATTAGGTAGTAGACGCGGAAGCGAGAGAGTAGGGACATGCGAGCGAGGCGAAGCGAGGAAGGCAAGGCGATAAGACCGTGCGATCCTATAGATGAGGTATGGATGGATGTTAGTTTTAAGGCTTAGTTTCAAGGAAAATTATGTAAAAAAAAAAGGAAAGTGTAAGCAAGTCAATTTTTTAAGGCCAACAGGCTAGTTTTTCACTGGGAACGCTTAAAAAATTGTAATCATCACAAAAAAAGTAAGGGTACATTAATCGACATAAGGGTTGATTGTTCAGGGTGCAATGTGCGTATATTCCATTATGGAGTATTTGGAGTGTCTTTGGATTTGAAACAGAATCAAATTTATTATTAGAAACTGATAAATTCCATGTAATCTGATACTCAGAAATATGGCCAAGTGTACATACACTTGGTGCGTGCGCAACCACTCACACTATTACGTTCAAAGACGCACAGGGCTTCAAGGTTAGACGTGATCGAATTTTAGTTTATTGGGGTCAAAAGGGGAATTGACAAGCTTCAATTTGAGACATTTTGGAAGATTCTATTACTTCGGGTTTGGTATCCACGGTTATCCAAAAGTGTCCAAAAACTACTTTTTTGGGGGGTTTCAACCTTATTTTCTCAATAACTATATGTGATGAATAACTTTTGAGCCCAGATTCGTGTTCAACGCAAAAAATGTATCAAAAACTTCTAATCGCTTCCCATACGACCTTTGTATACCAGTGTTATGAAAGAACTTGTTGATAAAGTGCGTTCGGATAGTATGGAATATATTGAAATAATATACCTTCATGTTGTTTCCACCGCTTTAAAATGTTTACGTCTTTTTCTGATAAGTAGAAATCAATCTCATGTCTGCATTTTTTTGCATCACTTCCTGCTTGTTGAGGTATTAGAGCCTCATTTTCCTAGAAAAAACTCCCATACTCGTACAATACATCGTCTTCATTCGAATCATGATCAATTTCTACTGCCTCTACAATTTTTACAAGGTCCTACATAAATAAGATTAAAGTCATGAAAATAACAAATCAGTAAACACCACTATTTGAAGTTGGTTCCTGAGTCCTGTTTCTTTAACTTGGGGTGCTATTCTGATGCGTCTAAATCGTATCAAAACGATCGGATCTTTCTTTCTTTCCTATGGGGTAAAAAAAAGATCTTTATTAAGTTGACAACAACGTACACACTCTATTGAGAACATTTTAACATAAAGGGCACTTAAAGGGCAGAGCGGGCAGAGTTACAGCTTAGAGCGGCTTCGCAATCTAACATAAAAGAGAACTCCAATCATTTAGATACGATTTAGATGCATCAGAGTCCTTAAAAACGATATTGGTAGGTTAGGGTAAATGAAAGGTTCTTAATTTGGGCAATCGATGCTTCTCGAAGAAGCGAACAAATATATCATGTACATTACTGTTGTATTCCCAATATTAAAAAAGTTGTCCTCATATCAACAAGATAAATAATATCTATTTTTTTCAAGTTGACCAAGAAACCGGCACTCTGAGAACGGCAACTAGATCCGAACTCAAGAGAACGATATCAAGGTCTACGATTTAATGTCTCTGTTTGTTAAATTTTTAAGAGGAAAATTATAAACACAATATTAACAAGACAATTTGTGCAAAAAATTATTTTTGAACAAAAAGGCTCAAACATATTGTGAATCCAAAAATCAGTTATTTAAAAAAAATATTCAAAAAGTTTAATTCATGCAAAAAAATGGCATAGAAAGACTTTAAGACAGGGGAAATATGTTTCTAAACAACATTGTAATTGGCTCATTAGTGACAATCATATAACAAAGGAAAAAAGAGGGAGAGAATTAGGGAAGAGACAACCAAGCCATACTCACTCTCATGTCCTTTTTCTCTCTCCGTCTTTTTGTTTGGGACCAACATGAGTCGAGACCATTTTAGATCTTCTCATGAACCAGGAGAGAAAAAAAAAACATATTTAGAAGGTTTTCGTTTGGAGAAATGGGTAGGCCTGAGATAATGATTTCCATATCCTTGTGCTTCTGTTCAAGTTGCGTGAGCCGAGAGAAGTGTAGTTTTGAAGATTTAGAGACATCTGCATAATTTGCGTCGATCTTCTTATTCACACTAGTCAGACCTTCATCTAGCTTTGTTTCAATTCCACCACAGCGGTTTAACAACGAAGTATCTTAAGTTTATCGTACGAGGCCGACAACTTACCTGATGTATCAAGATTGTCCATTTTCTCCGAGCATCCTCTAACCTCTTTACTGAGTTTAATAATCTAAATTCCTAAGCATGAGCTTCATTTTCAGTATCCCGCGCGGTTTGTACATTGGATGCAAATGTATCGATCTTAAGGCCCTTTATCAGAATGTGTAATCGGTTCTGAATTTTGAGGATGCATGGTTGAATATTTTTGTCTAATTTGTTGCATACCTCATCTGCATAATCATATCTAGAAGCACACAAAGCCGGGTTTTCGATAAAGTGTGTGTATTTTGTTTAATAATAGAAAAAAAACGTGAGAACAATAGCAGTGATCCTGGCAGGCACCCTGGAGCGAGTCGAATTAGCCGGGACGAATGACCCTTGCATTGTTATGAGATTACGGCCGGTTAGAAAAATTGACATTGTGAAATCATGGAATAATTTAATATTAATTAGCATAATTTATCTATTATATAATTAAAAGAAAGTGAAATAAAGGTTCATGAAAATCGGTTCATATTTGCAGTAATAATGAAAATCTTCAAGTGATAAGTAACTTCTGTGCATTCACACTGCAGTTTTCTATCAAATTCACGCTGGAGATGGTATTTTTTGCAATTTTTTTAACATGAATAATTTTGAATCCATAAGTGAAGGGTTTCCAAGTATTTTTTAAATAGATTTGACTTCTTTGAACAATTATTATTTATTTCAGCACTTGTTTTCCCCTGTAATTCGGAAGAATGATGAAAAGTTATTTTCTGGAATTAATGACACAAAGGACATACTTAGAGAGTAATACATTTTCTTCAGGATAATTAGTACTTTAAAATTTTTAAATATTTTTTTAACCGTTTTTTGCCCGTAAACCGTAAACAAATATTATTTTCTGCAATTAAGGACACACTTAACGAATGGTAAAAGTACTTTTTTTGTTTAAGACATTTAGTAATTGAGAAATTGATTCTGAATTTTATTACCTAAAGATTTCCATTATTACTGCAAATGGTAACCGATTTTCATGAATCTTTTTTCACTTTCTTGCAATTATATAAATAAATTAATGCTTATAATTAAAATTAGATTAATCCATGATTTCATAGTGCCAGTTTTTCTAACAGGCCGTAATCTCAAAACAATGCAAGGGTCATTCATGCCGGCTAATTCGACTCGCTCAGGGATGTGTGCCGACTGGCGTTTGACAAGGGTACACAGGCAAGCCGCAAAAATGCAGACAGTGAACACTGATCGTCACTGCTATTGTTATTTATTTTTGATTGTTAAACCAAATATAAACATTTTAGCGAAAGTCCGGCCCTGTATGCTTCTAGATATGATTGTGTAGATGACATATGCAAAGAATTAGACAAAAATATTCAACCGTGCGGCCTGAAAATTCAGAACCGATTACACATTCTGATAAAGGGCCTTAAAGCTGAATGTTGTAACAACTGAAGTGAGTGTGTTGGTATCAACCTTCAAATCTTCAACGGTGGTATCGCAACTACCGCAAAATACACTTTTGTAATTTTCTTTGACTGACATTTATAGCCCGCCCCTCGAGGAGCCGTTCACTCGAAAATCGATTCTACGTGAGCAGGGATCATTCTGATTTTTTGGTTTTAGCTTTTTTTATAAATGTTGGAAATAGTCATGATACGTGTGTCTGGGGGTATACTAGGAGGGTTAAAAAAACTACTGCGTAGACGTAGGTCCCATAGAAAACTACTGCTCATCGAATTAAGTTAAATAAATCTTTCAAACTGTCCTGAAACTTGCAGTTCAACATTCCCTCACAAGCGGACATTTTCTTCATTGACTGAACCTTGCCCTAACTTTCAATGCAATATTCCCAAACTTATAACGCAAGTTTCAAGAAATCTTCTCGAAATTTGTTGTGCTATCTGGGACGTTAGCTGTGATTGGTCGAAAATCCGACCCCTTTGACGTCAGAGGGGCCCTCTAATCAACATCGTGATAGAAAATTCATATTTCAATATTAAATTAAAAATAGTAAACATTATGTGAAAAATATTTTACGGGCGTTTTCAAAATTAGAATTCTATAAACTATAAGATCCATTAATTGGAAAAGTTATATCTGACTTTGGAAACAACCCTATTTACTGTTTTGGCATTCAACCGTTCTTGACTGAACTTTTGTAGGATGGGATAGTAATATAAATAATAAAATATGATTATATGATTTTGAAAAATTATTATTTATTGTATAATTTAGGAAGTCTAAATTTATTTTGAAATCATATTATGGTGATGAAATATCATAACAGCTTTTGGTAAAATTGGTACCACCTTTTTTTTCCGTGTAGATGTAAATTACGTAGTCGCATAGCCTCTGTTTGAACTATGATAAGCAACCTCTTCAGAAACATCTATATAAACAGCTGTCACAATCGGCAGTTTATTGCTGTCCATTATGAAATTATAAAGTCTGTTCATTTTAATCAGAAGACACTTGATGTATAAGAGCATTTTCGAGTTAATATTCATTATATGATTGGTTCCAACATCATCAGCTACCAGAGCCAGAATATTACCTGAGGGAAACATACGAATGCTACCCGTATACGGCACGTTTACATTTTTAAACTAATTAAGCCGTGTTGTTCCTCTTGACGAAGTATCTGAATCGTCCAAACCGAGGTCCAAACTATTTCCAAAATATCATCATGAGTAGATTTTCAAAACCGAGCAAAACAAAATGATTGCTCAACATTATGTATTCGATGTTGTAGGCTATATGCACACCCCTGGAGGCCTTATTGAACTAATTGATAATGAACGGAACATTGGAATTCATTAAAAGGTAATACTGTATGATCATTAACCCAACCTAGTTCTGATTTGTTTGCCAAAGTTAAGGACACAATCCTGGAGCCTACAAATTTGTTAGAGTACATGTAAGCGAATAAAACTAATGATAAAAATCTTGACTCAATCGACTCTGTTCAAGAATCTATAAGGACATTTTACAGTAGGCTGAATAAAAATTTGTCATCAGATTATTGCTCCTTCTAGATTTGCGAAACCCATTGTTTCAGCTAGATAGATTTCAAAAGAATTTCCAAGTTATAAAGTCTGTTAATTTTACTTATAATACTCTGACATAAAAATGGCCAGGGACATAAATGCCATATACAATATCTTAAACATTATGAAAATTCTCCGAAAAATGAAATAAAAGAATGATTTTCAAGCTTTCTTTATACTAGGATGGGCTATACGAATTTAGATGTGACGTCTTGTTGACGCTCCGTGTATTGCCAAACGCGTGCGTCATAAACTGGTGTAAGTCTATCGAAGCTGTTTAATTTACGATGAGATTCTTCTACAGAAGCCTCTATATAAAAAGTTGTTGTAATCATACGATTATTCTAGCCTCTTCTTGATTCGCAAATACTGTTGGTTCAAAATAAAGAATTTCAATGTTATAAAGTTTGCTTATTTTACTTAAGATACTCTATTATACAAATGGCATCGTATAACGTGACTTCCGCGTTAATATTTATTATACAATTAGTTGCAACATTATCAGCTGCGAGAAAAAACAACCAAATAGTACCTGAGGGTCAACTGTTCAATGGACACGGAACGGTAATAGGAGTAAGAGCTCCACCCGGAATCGATCATGTCGCTAATGTAGATGCAGTATCTGTACGTGCCAGAAGATTTAGGACAGTTCAACATGAGCAAACTTTCCATACCCGAGAACAAGAAACAATTACTCAAATTCGTGTTGAAGATCCTACAATGCGTGTTACTGGAGGTCGCGTTGAAGTAATCAGTAATGGTCCAGGATCTCAAAATGTCACTCTGAAATTCATCAGTAAATGGAATTCTGGAATTAATAAAGTCGTAGCGCTGTACGGCCATCATTAACCCAACTCAATTCTTATTTGTTTAACAAACTGAAGGAGACAAACTCATCAAGCCTGTATAATGTAAGCAAATAAATCAAATTCTTTAGCATCTTGACATGATTTTAATTTGTATTTTTCCATATGCGTCTTATCGATTCTGTTTAAGCATGCAACATTTACCAGGGTGTCTACTGGATAAGACAAAAAAATTCCCGTACATTCCCCACAACTTTCCCGCAAATCTTTTTGAAAATTTTACGACAACTTTTTTTAAAGTACAGTCGCAATTATCGCAATGTTTTTTGCGCGTTAAATTAAGATCTAGCAAAGAGATTTAGGGTGCAATTTTGCTATCATTTAAATTTAAAACCTGCGCTAAATATTGTGATAATAGAGATAATAATGTGATGGAATGAACAGTATAACTTTGGTGTGCCTCAAAGCACTCCCATACTAGTAGCGACGTAGTCGTTGTTCCATTCAGGGCCATTATAGCAGCCCTGCTGTCTCAGCAAATACGGATGTTTCTTTTGTTGCCATACTCCTGTGCCTTATAGGCGCACTGGAGCATGGCCATAATCTCAGATTGTAGGACTGTGGCGTAGGACCCCATTGGGATCGTGAAGCCCATTTCATTCCTTCTACGATATGCACCGGCTGCTGCCTTCTCCTTGTTTCTGGAGCCATCTGTAAACCAGTTGTCCCCATCACTGGGCAGCACAGTGGGACAGTATCTTATTAAATTTGGCCAAAACTCAAGGTCAAAGTTCGTATAAAAGGAAATTGTTATTGTTTTACACATATGTCATTGTAGATAGAAACGAAATTTCACGAGCTTTCATTTACAAGTAATGTCTCAGGAGTCTATGCCAATCGTAGAAAGGCTTCCAATGACCGTCATTAAAAGTATGCCAAAAAATAATAAATTTCTTCAATTTGTTATGAATTTGAATATTTAAAGGATTCACAATTCATTAAAAACGTTTTTAAAGTACCTGCAGCTACTAAGTAACCTATAATATTTGATTTATTACGAATGGAAGAGTTGTTTATATGCACATTTTCCTAGTTTTCAATACTGGACATTTTTCAGTTTAGAAGTACCACGAAGTACCACGTCTTTTTGAAGTTTTTAAGGAATCAATCTTCTCGTTAATTATTGAAGTTTCAAATGTGCTGCCTCTGGCTGTCACTTTTGTTTTTTAATGAAGTTATGCAGATATTTCGGAGCCAATATCAATTTTGTGTTCTTTACGTGATAGCATATCGCTATAGATAAATTGTTTATAAAATTCTCGCCCCGAATTCTTCTAGGTAAAGAAGAAATATCTTCAGATGATGAAATTGAAGATAAGAAGATAGCTAATTACTCAAAATTACTTCCGCACAAAACGTAGCCTAAATACACGTAATAAGCCAAACTAGTTTTAAGTAGATTAGTGTGTCATGTATATATGTTATTCAAAAAATGGTTTTTTTTTCTTTTTCTTGTAAGTTGTACAATAAGCCGAGTACCAGACTTAATAATGTTCAATTCCGTTTAGTTTAGTTCCCTTCAGTTCAGTTCAATTTTTCTTTAGTTCCTCATAAAAGTGTAATCGTAAGAGTCTAGGGGACTCACATAAAAAAGCACCCAGAAAACGAATTTGATTTAAAACAAATAATTTATACAAGTTTAAATCGCCATATTGGATCCGCTATTTTAAATTTCGAAGTTTTGATGGTGGATTTGGAATTAGTGACCCAAAAAACAACTAGGAAATGAGTTTTATGACAAATAAATAATTACAAAAAATTGTAGCCATATTGGATTCGCCTTTTTGAATTTCGAAGTTTTGATGATTGATTTGGAATTAGCGACTCAAAAAACGACTATAAGATGAGATTTATAAATTGGTTTTCACTTTGGTTGCCATATTGGAATCGCCTTGTTAAATTTAGAAGTTTTTATAATAGATTTAGAATCAGTGACGCAAATACATCCGGAAAATGAATTTGATAAAAAATATATAATTTTTGAAAAATGTGGTCGCCATATTGGATCCGTCATTTTGAATTTCGAAGTTTCGACGATGGATTTGGAATCAGACACCCAAAAAATAACTAGAAAATGAGTTTCATGACAAATAAGCAATTAAAAACAAAATTTCGTCCCCATATTGGATCTGCCTATTTGAATCTCGAAGTTTTGTCCATGGATTTGGAATCAGCGACCCAAAAAACAAGTAGAAAATTAGATCTATGCTTCATGGATAGTTTTTTTAGTTTTGGCTAATTTTGATGTGCTCCTATCCCACTGTGGACAGGTGTGCTTTGCCGTTAACCCACTCCTCCTTCGTGGATAGGCTAACACGACACTTCTTGTCGAAGAGATAGCGAGTGACCGTTTGTCCTTGAGCATGCTCAGTGTTGGCCTACTTGCGATGTCGGTTGGGATCCGCACTGCCGTCGAAATAATTTCCGCCTTTTACCATTTTTAATCTTCAGGCCGCCTTCGCAGCCACGGCTTTAATGGTGAGATGGAGGGGAGCCAACCCTTTTAGTGCCCCCAATGTCATTGTGGGTGTCGACTTCGAGGCACCAGTGACGCTTCTTAGAATCAGTCCCCTGATTCTTTCCAGTCGATACTTCACAGTGGACAGTTCGACCCTGCTCCACCAGACCACCGCCGCATAGGTGAGCTTTTTCCTATGGCTCTCATACAGAGCCATCGAGTTGCTACTAGATTTTTGCACATGTTTTCCAGGTGCTCGTTCCATGAAAGCTTCTTATCTAGGATGTCTCTTAGA
Source organism: Andricus grossulariae (assembly GCA_011634705.1). Taxonomy (NCBI): domain Eukaryota; kingdom Metazoa; phylum Arthropoda; class Insecta; order Hymenoptera; family Cynipidae; genus Andricus; species Andricus grossulariae. Next base: position 18,966,394 of record JAABKJ010007545.1, read on the forward strand.
TACTTAGCTCGTTTCTTTGATTTCCAGTTGTTGTCCTTCCCATTTCAGTTCACTCTTGGTTCCCCACTTATACCGTCTGGTGAATACGACCGCGTCTGTCTTACTCGGATCGACCGAAAATCCAGTCTTCTTGCACCAATAATCCGCTATCCCCTGTGCTTGCTGCATTACTTAGAAGAGCGCATCCAGATGCTGGCCGCGCACGAAAACCAGTATATCGTCCGTGTAGCCTATAACGTGGTAGCCCTGACTCGTGTATCACCCTTCGTCGTTGTTAGGTTCCTGTTGGCCAACATGTAGCGGGTCCATTCCACGACTACTATAGGCACACCATGTGCAATAATGACCGCCCTAATCACCTCTCTAGAGGTGCAGTTTAAGGCTCCTTCGATATCCATAAAGGTTCCAATCGCGAGACATTTCTGCTTCAGTTGTCCTTCGATTAGGTTTACTGCTCCTCTTAAGGCCATCTCGGCCGAGTGACCAACCCTATAGGCGTATTGCTCCTTGTGAAGTGGCCTACTTGATAAGACCTTGTCGCGGATATATCTATCTACAATCTTTCTACTGTTTTTAGTAGGACAGATGTAAGGCTGATGGGACGGAAATCCTCTGATGAAGTATAACCGATCCTGCCTGCTTTCGGAATGAAGACTACTCTCGTACCTCTCCATGCCGTAGCAACATATCCTAGCGTCAGACTAGCCCTAGCAAGCCTCACGAGTGGCCCTAGGATGATCTTTCCAGCCCTCTGTAAGAAGACCGGATATATGCCATCTGAACCAGAGACTTGTAAGTACTGAAAGACTTCAGGGCCCACCTGACCCTGGAGGGAGTAACAATATCGCTAGCTAGCCGCCGTTTTGGACCCAGCTGGGCCACAGGCGGCTTTGGTTGCCTTTGAGGTGTCGCCCCCTTTTCTCCAGACCTTATGAAGCCCGGAAAATGTGCTTTGATCAGGTGAGCCAAGGTCTCGTCCGACGCTGAGTATCCCCCGCCGGACAATTTTAGGTTGCCGAGAATAGCATCCGGGTTTCGAGAAAGCAGCTTGTCCAGTCTAGCTTCCTCTGCTCCTGTCTCGGTGTCTGTGCAAAAGTTAATCCAGCTTTCTTGCTTCGCCTTACGTATTGCACCCCTGTATTCATCCCTCATCGTTGTAAATGAGGTCCATAGTTCATACGTTTTGCCAGTACTGGCACGTCTAAACCTCTCTCTGGTTTCCCTGCGAAGCTCTTCGAGTTTCCAGTTCCACCAGTGTTGCTCCCCAGCCTTTCGGACTCTTGCAAGTCGACAATTACTTTCATAAGTAGATTTGATAGCCTCCGTGAAAATCTTGGCTACCATCTCCAGGGAGTCCATGTCTCTAATTGACCTGGGCACCTCTGAGAGTACACTCCTTAGTTCCGTGAAAAACTGGTTCCAGTCCGTTCTTCTTGGATTTCTGGCCCTCTTAGGGCCTGCGGATACGAACGATTCCAACTCGAACTCTATCTGTGCGTGATCTGAGAGAGTGTTTTCGTTTGAGACTCTCCACTTCTCGAGATTGTCTCTAAAACTAGCGGTACAGAGAATGATGTCGATGACTTCCTCCCTGACCGAGTTACGAAACGTCGGGGTACTCCCTGTGTTAAGAATATGTAAATCAGTAGTGATTAGGTATTACAATAGATCATTACCTCTTGAGTTGAGGTCCGTGCTGCCCCACAAAGTATGGTAAGAATTAGCATCGCACCCCGGCAGAAGGGGATGGCCCCTTACCTTTCAGTAATCCACCAGTGTACGTACTTCCACTGGTGGGTTGGTATCGTTGTCATATGGAAAATAGACCGATCCTATGACTATCTTCCTTATTCCTTTAAGATCTGTAGCTATCACCATCAGGTCTCTCGAAAATAGTCATAGCAGCGGCACAACGTGGACTCCCTTCGCCAGTATACAGGCCCTTGGTTTGGCCGCCTTGTAGTCCCTATAACAAAAACCAGCCCCCCTAATCCCCTTATGGTATCTCGAACTAACCAAGGTTCCTGGATTAGCGAGATACCTGTGTGCCTTGCAGCCATGCCCCTCTGCAGAATCGCAGAGGCGCCTTTGCTATGATGCAACTTGATTTGGGTATTGGTTAGGCCAGGAGCTTTTATTTTAAGTCTGCTCCCGGTCTTCCTGCATCCCGACAGGCTCCTCCTGTCCCTGGCCGGTAACCTTAAAGTTGACCTGTCCAAGGTGGTAGAAGGGCCTGTTGTTGAGGACCGCAAGAGCCCTTGTCTGGGAATCAGGAATTTGCACAACGAGGAGGTGCTTGGTACCTCCCACTGTGTCTTATTCCTGAGGTTGCTCGTGCCTGACGCAATTCAACCCCACCTAAATTTGGGTCTGCGCCTTCTCAGGGCTTAGTCTCGGACACCGTATTATGTAGCCAAGCTTTAACCGCTGGTTTGGCTGCGATAAATACGAAGACCCCTCTTCTACAGAAGGAGGTCTCAAATTTTGGCCATTGATCTGGGGACACTCTTTCGAGAGCCCTCCAGGTGTCCTCCCTGAGGAGCTCAAACTGCTCGGCAGTGAAGAATAAGTCTGGGTAGCTCGTGTCTGCCACCACCACTGTCAGGGGGTTACTCCTCTGGGTAGCTGTCAGTCCAGCCCCCGACGACTCCTTGTTCGCCGGCTGCTGGGCTGTCTTATGCCTCTTCATAGGCTCAGAGCCCCCCCCCCCGTTGGTGGGGTGTCCTCCGAGCCCCTCCCTCTCTTCTGAGCCTCAGTGCTGGTTGTCGGCGTTGTGGTTGCCGATGTTACAGCCCTCGCAGCTGCTCCACTGGCCTGCTGTACTTGCCTCCTCAGTTTTCTTTTCAGGGAAGTCGATGCCTATGTTCTTTTTGGGGGACTCATTGACCGCTCACGTTTCCATAGCCTCATTCAGGATGACCGTCAATCCCTCAGCTCCCGGGGGAGCTGGGACCACAGCCGCCACCTGAATTTGACTAACCGGAGAGACAGAGTGGGAGGAAAGGGTTATTTTAGACCTGTTCGAACCCAACCCCTCTGTCTCCTTCGCCACCTCCTTTCCTCCTTCCTTCCATTTTTGTTTTGTTTTTTCGTGTTCCATTTTAATCCCACGAGCAGCTAGGGAAATAAAAGGTTCGCCTCTGCAGAGACCCGCATGCAGGGGTAAGACTAAATACTCGGGGAGGTCCTCCGGTGTCCCCGAGAGTCCGTTAGGACACCTTCATACCCCTATGTGTCAAAATGCCACGGGCACGATCACTATACACCCAAGCCTAAGGGGTGTGGCTACATTGAGTGAGACAGTCAATGAATACCCGTTCGTAGGCCACCATAACAACGGAGGGCTGTTTCTTGGTCGCTGCGCGGGCCGTAGTTCATTCCCGTCCCGATTCCAAAACTGGATACCTGTCCGGGAGGGACCTCGATCCAGGGATCCAGAAGGCCCGTGTTAGCTAGGCTCTTTCACACTTCTACCATACTATAATCATACATACCAGGAGAGTCCGTTTATACAGATCTTTCATCTCACCAAGGAGAGCTCGTTTATAGAGATCCTTTCATCCATATCCATACACATGCAGGCCGAGGTTCGTTTGACCCCCTTGTCCCACACGTATTTTTATATAGTATAGACATTTTTATTCCATTTTAACTCATAAAAGTGAACATTTTAAAATGAACGGATGATCGAATCAATATTCATTTTCTCTATTTTGAGAAATTATCTACATTGACCTTTCTTTTTGGCCCCTAAAAACTTGTGCCAAAGCACAATCCAATACGACGAGGCTTGCGAAAGTTATCCGGTATACAGATGACAGCGCCGACATACAAAGAGATACCATCGTGAAACCTGTTTTTTCGGATTCAGGGGGTCTCGAAACGTGGAGATTTAGTGCAGTCCACAATAGTCAGTTTCCAGACAAAACTAATCATCACGAGAATTAAAAAAATTATTAAAAATTTACTAAATATTTTTGCTTCAATTAGATCCGAAAGACAAAGTTCCTAATATTTGTAGGTGAAATTTTGAGGAAATATCCTTGAAACTATTCTGATAATAATTTCCTATTTAAAATTTATATTTTTTTCATGGAAATAGTTATTAATTTTTTTATTTAAGAGTATCGACATAGTGCTAGACAATTTTCAATCGCTCCGTTTATTGACTGAATTTTAAATACGCCGAAACTTCCAGCGAAGAAATGTTTATTAGGATATAAATGGAATTGATAGGATACCTAGCTTTATTGTTCAGGACTGGTATGCAGTGCTAGTTGAACCACTCAGATATATATTTATAATATTGCTCTTAAGAGTGGAATTTATCTATAACAATGGAAAGAAACGAAAGTGTGCTCAGTTTTTAAGGGTGGTGATAGATCTTTCATATCTAGAACTGTCATTGAATTCTGCGCAGCACGGGTTCGTACCTAGAAAATCTGCAGTTGCTAACTTGGGTGAATTCACAGAGTATACTTAGAAAGCGCTAACAGGGTGTCTACTGTGCGGGAATTTAAGGAAATCCGGGAATTGTCCACGATTTGAAAACAAATCCAGGAATTGTTCTTGATTTTATTTTTGATGCGGGAAGTGCATTTCATTTCCTTATAATTTAGAATTTTGCGCATGTCGCAACGTACTATGCATTGTATGTATGCTTCTATCGTAAGAGGGACCTTATATTTATAACCGGGGAAAATGCGGGAATTGTCGGGGAATTTCGTGGGCAAAATTTAGTAGACACCCTGGCTAAAGATTGGGGAGCAAGCTGATGTAGTCTATTTCGATTTCTCAAAGGCTTTTGATAATGTTAACTGCCGGCTATTATTAATAAAATCACGCGACCTTAATCTACCGACCAATGGTCTTATGCTAATTCAGAATTTTCCAAAAAATAGGAATCACTATGGTCAGTTCGTAGGTCACTCTTCTGAAACTGTAAGTACGTAACTGATACATTCTCATCAAAAATGATATTATATGCAGACGATACAAAGATACTTAAGAGAATAAAGTAAATAGTTGATTGTGTGCAGCTACAGAATGATCTGCACAATTTTTATGAATGTTGTTTGAAGAATAAGCTGTCGCTCAATCTAGAAAAGAGTTCATTGGTTACGTATTCTAGAACTGTGACTCCAATAATCTTTAATTACGAAAACAATCAATACTTGTTAGGGACGTGTAAAAGTTTTAATAAACGCTAAACGTTAATAGCGTGGTATAATAGTCTTGTACTTTCAAAACTAGAGTATGCATCTGTGATATGGTCACCGAAATGTGTATCACATGCTGAGAAACTCGAAAGGATACAGAAGAGATTTTTGAGGGTTTTGGTGTTTAAAGAGGTGTGTATTTATCCTGAAGGGGGTAGCTAATAACTTATACTTTATACACGGTTTAATATAATACCGTTGGAGGATAGAAGATCATTCCACTACCTGAAACTGCCTGTCTATATTAAAATTGATAAGGCAGGTAATGCTTACAATTCTCCAGCGCCAGATATGTGTAGATTGATGAAGGATTCATGCAATACTCATACTGAATTAATTGATTTGTTTAACTCTACAATGAGTAAATTCAACGCAGTTGCAATAAAATTGGCACTAAGTAGGAACTAAAAGCAAAATAAATATTACACTCAGATTCTATGAATTTTAAAAGTGATGTGTAGCCACATAATATACATATAAGCATATATAAGGGCAAAAAGAAACCCTGTAATTGGTGTAAAAACTGCTGGGATTTCAATAAATATGAATATAATAACGTTTTCTAAAATGTATTACTTCAATTAAGCTAACCGTTTTAAAAATACAAGTATTCAATTAGCGCTGATCGAGCTTGAGTGATTTGAGAACCATGGAGTCTCAGCTTGGTCCGGCCGGTAGTTTGGGTCGGTTTTATATCAGAAATAAAATGTTAGCAAAGGCTTTGAAGTTCTCATCTCGCTGAATGCTCATATCTTTTCATTGGTTAGCTTAATTGATGTAATACTTTTCAGAAAACTTTATTATATCCTAATGACCATTTGTTCCGCTGGAAGTTTCGGCTTACTCAAAATTCCCTTGATAAACAAAGCGAATGAAAATTGTCTAACGCTATGTTGACACTCCTTGACAAAAAAATGAATAACTTTTTTTCTGTGCCAAAAATGGTAAATTTTAAATGGCGCATTATCATCAAAATGGTTTGAAGGATAACCCCTTCAATTTTCATCTAATAATGTGCAGATCTTTGTATTTAGAGCTACTTGAGGTGAAAATATTGAGCACATTTACTTTTCTGAAAAATTCAATTTTCTTGGGCGAATCATTAGCGCACACGACATGAAGGTATTTAACATTTATTAATTGAAAAAATTGTTTATCAAAATGTTGTAATATGAATTTTGAAGACTATAATGCAATTTCCATTTCTAGGAATAAAGCAATACCGCCTATCATACAGTTACTGCTAACTTTAAAGTTATATCCAACTTGATATATATTTTAAGTTAAGTACTATTCTACAGTAGATGAAATACGAGAGGCGTAATGACAATTTTATACTATCGCTCGATTTCCCAGAGTTTTTGGTTGCATTGATTCAACACATGTCAGAGTTAAATCGTAGGGTAGGACAATGTTTACGAACTGTATCGTCCAGGAGTATGAAGACACCTACAATACAGGCGATTGAAAACATGCACTCGCGTCTTTGCTGTGAGCTTTTTTTAAATTAGTATTTGCGTTACAAATGCTCTTAAAATGCTCTTGCTGCTGAACAACATACTAAGAAGAAAAAAACACATTTTTACTAATTAAAAAAAGAAAAAAGTGGAAGGAAAGGCGATGCGAAAGATACACGTGTTATGCGAAAAGTAACAGATCGCGGCGAACGAATTGTCGTGTAAAGTCTAAGCACTGACAGCGGCTGTCTACAGTTAGACTGAGAAAGTTTTGTCTCACTATACCTACAGTGTGCACTTTCCTGCCGCACTGGTTTGCACTGATTACCTACTCATAGTGCCGTCGAGTACCACTCGCACCTCGCACTCTGAATACTCTCGGAGGCGCGTCCGTACGCACGCAATCACGACTATACGTGCGGCTTCTTGCAAGATGGTGTGCTCTGAATGTCACGTGTAAGATGCTAGTACATTGAGTACACCAAGCCGGTGTGACGTAGGATGGTGTGACGTAATCGGAGAATAAGCTCAATTAATGCACTGCGTCCCCACGCTCCTGTGCCGACACCATGTTGATTCATGAGCGGTAAAACTTTTGTTTAAATGTTTACTTAGAATTGCACTTATTTGCACTTCTTAAAGCACTATTGCACTGCAAACAATTCGTTCGCGATCTAACAAAGGCAAAACACGTGCACTAATGAATTGAATGCAACACTTACTGCGTTAGAGGTTAGGCAGTCTTTATCCCAGGAAGCGAACGAGACCCACTATGGAAAATCAGGTTGGCTATGGATGTCAGCAAAGTTACGAGTAAATTGGATCGATTGACTCAATATAAGAAGAGAAATAGAACCAGAAAGCTAATGCACAATGTTACTTAAATTATCCACCCTGGCTACAGCGAGACATTGACACCAGCAATATTGGATGAGACTATAGACTTCGAACGGCAGAGACTTTATTTTATTACTGCTATATTGTGTCGGTACAATAAAAGTAGTGCAAGAAGGCACCAAAATCGAACCTTTCACTAATAAGCTCTTTGGCAAGATATTAAATTCCATGAGAACAATTAAATTTACATGCAGATCAAATTTGAAAGGCGTGAAATTTACATCTTTGTCTCCTAGTGAACGATGTAATGAAAAATAGCGTGAACCTTTGCTTCACACTGATCCAGGATCCAAATAACTTTTACGAAAATCACTATTATCAACTGCATAATCTGGCTTTAAAAGAACAGAAAAATAGGAATCAAGCACTTTTCGAAAATCTACGGAACACTTGATGAATGTTAAACAGCCCCAACTACAATTCATTCGCAAAAAATCGACTTTATTCAATAAAATTTTGCATGAGTTGCCAGCAAAAGATTGTTCACCGTAGGAGATTTCTCGTTGAACAGTACATGCTTTTGTCCAGTGGATACTTTCCATTTCAAACTTCAAAAGCATATGCGTATGAATAGTGTTCACAACTCCGATTATTAGATGCAGCTCTGGCGGTCGAATTATGTCGATGATTTCCATATCTTGATCTTGATCAAGGATTGGCTTATGGATGCAATTTTCATAAGATTTAGCGTTTTATTTTTTTCTGACAGCTGTTTTCCATGCTTCGCAATTTTTCGAACAGTTTGACAGAGTTCGAGGCGAAGCACGATTCTTCAATTGGTATCTAGGTGTAGTGAAATAAGTGCAAGGAACGCACCTTGACTAGAAACCAATTAAAGAATTGTGCTTCTTCTCGAACTCTTTCAAGCTGCTTAAAAAATTGCGAGGCATGGAAAATATCTGGCAGCAGAACAGAAGACGCGAAATTTTACGAAAACTGCATCCATAATCCATATTATGGAGGTAATACCGAGGTGGGAAATTAGGAGATTGGAAATCCGAGAAGAAGGTGAAATACATTGAAACAAGGATGTTAATGATATAAAAGGCGATTTGTTGCCACATACATGACGTAAGCGGTTGTCAGCCCGTGGCGGGTGCTGACGAGCGAGAGTTTCCTGGAAGAGGATTGATGAGCCTGTGGCTATCGAGATGGACCAAACAAGGGCCGTGGTGGTGGCTGTAGACCTTCCTTGGCGAAGCGATTTCAGGGCAAGCAGAGAGCCCTACGTAACACGATGGCGAGAACACTTAAGAGTCACGACTAGCGACCGGACGAGACAAAGCAGCTTACAGCCGGGAGAACGAGAAGAGACTGAGTAACTGCTGTGCTGTTGCTCGGAACTTCGGGATTCCATTCCGTCTCGTGTGCGGCCCGGCAACCCTTCGTGCAGGGCCGTGCCGAGTCCCGAGTTACAGTAACAATTCTGTTACAGCCAATCCTTGATCGAGATGAAGATATGGAAATCATCGACATTATTCCACCTCCAGAGCTCCATCCAATGATCGGAGGTGTGAAAATACTTTACAAGCATATGCTTTTGAAGTTTGAAATGGAAAGCGTCAACTGGGCAAAAGTATGTAATCTTCTTTTGCTGGAAACTCCTTTCAAATTTTATTGAATAAAGTTGATTTGTGCAAATGAATCGTAGTTTTGGGCCGTTTACTATTCCTTAAGTGTTTTGCGGGTTTTCGAAAAGTGGTCTATTCCGGTTTTTCTGTTCTTTTAAAGCTGAATTACGCAGACCATATTAGTGCATTTCGCAAAAGTTATTTGAATTTGAGTATAAGTGTAACATCAAAGATTCATTTGCTTTTTATTACGTTGTTCACTTCTGCTCTAAAACTAACAATGGACTGGGCTATTACAATGAACAGTCCAGTGAATCAGTACTCTACGATTACAAATTGACTTGGAATAAGTTATTACGGTGAGTATAATAGCCTACATGTTTGAAGGACCATGTAAAGTAATGAAATGATCATCTTAGTTGAATTGTATTTTTGTTTAAATAATCGGTATTTGTATGAAATATATTAAAAAATTAATGTATTGTTATTCAATCAATAACTTTACAATGAGAACTAATTATTATTTCTTTACTTCATCTAATATTGTCATCTATACTTATAATATATGAAAATATATTGAGAATATTAGATAACATACTTTAAATACAAATTTTTTTAAACTAACCAAGGGGCGATTTAATTTTTTTTAAATTACTTCGGAATGGTTGAAAAATCATATCCAATAAAAAAATCTTGAGTTATATATCATTCAAATTAAAACATGTTTCAAGCGCACCGTGAGTCACCACTTTGTATACTTGGACATTAAAATCAACCTTCAGTTTTCTTCTCTGATTGGTAGAAGCGATTCAAAAACTGAAGGGAATTTTAATATTTAAAATAATACTAATTCATTTTTGAATTTCCTCCGAAATAAATTATTGAAACTAAATTTTCTTTCACCAATGTAAAAATTAGGTAATTAAATATTGAAAAATGCAATGGTTGTGAATTATGCAATGACTACATTGTAGATCTGTTCTAAAATCAATATTTTTTCATAAAAATGGGGAAACCAGTTTTTTATGTCGTACTTCACCTCTTGTTTTCATTCTGTGAGTGTCACAGTTCTAGCAACGGAACGTAAAATGGATACCTACTATGACGTCGTCTCTACAACGCCAGCTTGTCACAGCTGGGCTTATCAGTTGCTTCTACGAGAAGATCAAAAAGCTGCACGTGCTCAATAATTTGCTGGTAGGATCGGGGCGACTAATTGATTTTGCAAAAGCATGTGGGGGTTATGAAAATATTCGGGATTCAATTTTGCAGTGCGACAAGAAGAATGTTGATGCACACATTGAAATCAAGGAGACAATAATTCACAACAACAAAAGTTCGAAGAGGCAATTTTTAACGATAAGTTTCAGATAATAAGAATATATCCCATAGTAACCATACAGTGGTGTTTAATAATGGAAATTTGTCATTCGGTATTATGTGGTAATCTTATAAACAAATTATATAAAGAAATGAACTGTGTCGATATTTATAAGGAGAAGGAACATGTTTTTGCTCTTAATTCTCCTCAAAGTATGTTGCCAGTGATGTTCAGTGATAAAAATTTATCATCCGATATTATTTGTTGATTTTATAAACAAATAATATAAACAAATGCACATTGTCGGGATGTATGGGCAGAAGAAAATTGTGTTTTTTCTTATTTTCTTTAAACTGATTGCTTGTGGTGTTTAGTGTTGAATTTTTATCACATATTATTATCTTTTTATTTTTTAAATAAATTATATTAATAAAGTTATATTCGGATTCAAATCTACCGCCTCATTACATGAAACGTATGCTCGGTCCAGCCAAAATGCAAAAAACGTTTATCTGATTCGCAAACGTCTGATTTCGTGTTTTGCATACTTGACATATCTCAGAGAAGAGAGGAAACAGCCTGATACAGAATTTTATCCAGAACGTCTCGAAATCCTTATTTCGGAATAAATACTCAACATACATGAATTAAAATATGTCTGCGCCTATTTAGTAGTCTATTAAAAATATAACGAAATATATATAACATTATAATATATAATATATAATATAACAATTCGAAGCCTCTATTCAATATGAGTCTATATGATATATGCTGTACGCTATTTATTTTCTGACAATACTCGTAAATGTTTTAACAAATTTAAATTGTTCAAACAATTTTATTTTATATAAATATTTTATCACTCAAAAATTGAATTATGTTAGGTTCTACTTTGTTTTCTAAAAATACTCTTAAATGTTTAAACAAATTAAAATTGTTTAACAAATTTATTTTATTTTACTAATCTTAAGTGTTTTCTATCGGCGGAGAGGACAAAATGCGTTTTCTTCTCTAATTTTTCCACAGGTTTAATTGGTATCAGTTATTAGTTTCGCATGAACGTTCTTAATTTTTCATGCAATTTAAAATATTTTCAAGTTCAGATTCAAAATCAGCTGGAGCGTTTTTGTCACGTTCCTTCCAGCCTTAGAAGATTCTGGGTTACCCCGTAATTGCCACCATAAATATTATCTTTAACTTCTAAACATTAAAGTAATCCTTTCGATCCGATAGGCTTGGACAATGGGCAGAGGGGCAATAGATACAGTTTTGCTTAAAGGGATATCGTCATCTGATGATCATATTGATACTTGAGAAGGATACGATGTTGCCTGAGTTTATAGTTACCAGTTTTTCCAACATCTGCTTTCTGACGATTTTAAAAGGGACACAATATTAAAGGACTGCTTATACTTTTACTCTCCAGTGATAGAGGGAGTAAGTTCAATTCTTACCCTCGACGCATATAGATCGATCAAGCAGTAAGCAATTAAGATTTCGGTTCTTTGAAAGTATAGTTCAGTTGTGTTACCGTAATGTGATTGAGTGATTAAAGTGGCTTTAATAATTTAAAAAACAGTTAATTATTAATATCATTCAAAAAGGTACTTAGGAAGATTTTAATTTGGTTTGAAGTTGCATCAATCACATTTTAGGCCATAAGCTGCCATCTCACAGACAAGTTTTAGGTGTCTTGCATTTTAATACTCGAAAAATGCAAAAAGAACTCCGAGAAAGTGCTCGTTTGGTAATTGAAGAAACAATAACTTTTTAAATATGAGCAGGAATACCAACACAGGAAAGACAACCCTTGCTCATGCAAGTGCGCTGGATTCAATGACGGTAGAGGAAGACAAACAGTTCTTGCCTCTGTAAAGGCAAAACGTCCGACCAGGCTACATCAGCGGAATTGATGGAGAATTGCCTGAGAAGGAAGATCGACTTGATTTTATTTCTCGACTTGATTTTATTTCTTCAAGCAGAACTATCTTTGTTCTGAAATGCTTGTGGCCTTCGAATCACATATCTTCAAACTAAAATAGATCTATGTATTAATTCCAAGTACCTTAATTTCAGATGAGCTTGCTGTACTTTTATCTTCCTCAAGTGTAAGTAGTAGAGGAAATGCATCAATAGAAATGACGGCTACAGAGGAAACTCTAGGGGGTCAATCTGATCCAAAAAGGAGAGCGAGAGAATCGATTATTACTTCGAAACTAGCCTCAGCATTGGACAAATGTAAAGTAAGTGACAGAAATACACTACGCGAAAAAAAATTGGAGCTGAATTTTCAGTTTCCGAATTTAAAGCGTGCATTGTACACTGGGGTGGAAAGTTTCTTCCCGACTTAACGGCAAATGAAAATGTTGATAGATTACCCATCAAAGTGAGAAGCATTGGTGTTGGAAAACTTCTTGGCGTTCCATAACTGTTTTCTTGAACAGAGCTAAATCAAGCCAATGCTGTGTGTGAATCATGTAAAATATGGAGACTGAGGGACAACCTTGTAGGTCTTTTTTTGTGATACAACTGCATCAAATATAGGGCGATTGAATGATGCTTGCGTTTTGCTGGAAAAATTTAGAAAAAGATTTCTTGTATTTGATTTGCAGACACCACGTTCATGAGATTATATTGAGTTGTGGTATAAAAGATAAAACAGTTTCAGCAGCATTTGAACATGTTTCAGGAAGTGAATTTCCGATCTCCAGGATCATCATCGTCATGCCAGGTTTATGGCTAAAGCCGTTTATTGTATTACGATATTTCTTTTTCGACATTAATTTCAGGTGACATTTGAAGAAAAAGAAACGGATCCCGGGACGTTTCCATCTTTATCGTAAGATTATAAGTTGAAGCTTGGTTTCGCTTTTACTTTACGATTATGAAAAAATCGATTCGGATACTTCCCATGCAGCAGTAAAATAATTATGCCGTCACTAATGGTATTTGACACCAGAAACAGCAGCACTGGCATTCTTCGATTTAAAATGGACATGCCCAACCCGGGGAAATTTGCTCCGGGACCACATGTTCCGCTTCCACCACTTATTCTCCTGGAGAGCGGGAGTGGTGATAGGCGCGTGCGAGAATCTCTACTCTGTAACGTACGCTGCACCGTAGATACGAAATATCTGTTGGGGTGCTTGAGGGCGACTGACGTTTCAACATAAAATGTTAATAGTAACTAGAGTCTTAATTATCTTATTGCAGTATGTTTACGTTTCTTTTAAATTAATGTACTTAAAAAGATAAGTTCACAAGGTGTTCCTTCGTTGTACATTATTGAATACTTTAATATCCCCGTTTTTTTACACCGTATGTCAATTTTACATAAATGTTCCCTGATGCTTTTTTCAGTATAACAATGTATTAATATTATGCATAATGTAGGAGGGCAAGTTATAGAATTGAAATATAGTTACAAAATCTCAATCTCATTCAGTATCAATTAATTCTGATATGTTTAATTGAATATTATATGTATTAAATGTAATATTCAAAAGTAAAGTTAAGTCTACTACTTCAAGGTTCAAGTTCGCGTTCACAGTTTTCACCCTCCAAGTACCTGCATTTTGGAGCTTTGAGGCAGGATATTTGCAGTCAGGTGCATCTGACGGAAGGAATGCTATAAAAAAAGGGAAAGTTTCACAGGTGTGAGAGGGCAACAAAATGTGAACTATTTTGATGTAACACTTAATGATTTTCAAATATGTTTCTCAGTAATACAAATATTGAAGTTCCAAGGATCTCTTCTACATTAATTTTTCAAAATAAAGAATATTTTTAATTTTTCCTAAGAATCTGAACATTTATTTCCATTTTCTTGAAACCTTGCAAAATGTTTTTGAATCAAATCAAAACTTCTAAGTATCACTCAAACTTACTGAAATTTGTTGTAAAATTATGTTTTATGCCAAAATGTTGATTTGAAATATATCACGTTCATAATTTACATTACAGCTATACCTTCACCAAATGGACCGTCACGGGGAGATGAAAATTTTAAAACAAACAAGGTTAAATGTTGGGAGCTGGAAAACTTGTGCCTGCGCTTGCCGTCGACTCATGATGACAAAACCTTTTTATTTGCTTGTTTAATGTGTGGTAAAGAATTTCCAAGGGCATACAATGAAAAAGGCACTATTTGGGTAAACATCGTGCAAATGTAGTTTATCTCTTTAATCATCCGTGCCATTGTCTTTCCGAACACAGACAGCAGTACAGAGCCAATCTAGTATAAGGTCTATTCCATAATTATTAACGTCTTCCGAAATACAGTCCAGTGTTCCAGAATCAACCTCGAAATTATCAACGCAGGATGAACAGGGAGAGTGTGTCGTCCCCATTAGGCCATCTGTGCCACAGACGCCCAGCAGCTCAGTGTCATCATTGGGCCACGAATTATTGACCGGTGGACCAACTTCGTTCGGATCAAGCATAGTGAATGAGAATTCATTTCTTGAAGACGGTAATGTAGCCGATCCCTCAAAAATGATGCGTCAGGATCTTCAAGCATCGTACAAAATTTCATTTGAAATTGCGCGAAAAAAATGTTGCTTTACTCAAGGTAGCATGATAAAGCAATGTGCCATCGTAATGGCAGAATGCTTCGAATTGCACGAATCTGTCCACAAATAAAAAAATGTTGCTCTTTCAAGGTCTTCCGTTCAGCGAAGAGTAGCAGATTTAGCTGTCAACGTAGTCGATCAATTTAAGCTTCTTTTGGCACAATGTAGATTTTGCTCATTCTGCCTTGATGAAAGTTGCGATAATACAGGTATTAGTCAGCTTATGATATTTGTACGCATGATTTTTGACGATTTCAGTACACGCGAAGAAATGGTAGAAATTGTTCCTTTACATAAAACGACGAAAAGGTTCGACGTTTACGAAGCTATTGTAAAAGCAGTCGATCAATTCGGGGGCCTCAATAAGTGTTCAGCAATTGTCACTGACGGAGCGAAAGCAATGACAGGTCACATAACTGGACTGTGGAGTTTATTGAGAAGTAAACATGGTTTAATTTGCATGCTTATTCATTGCCTTATACACCGAAAAGCATT
Organism: Andricus grossulariae; assembly: GCA_011634705.1. Lineage (NCBI taxonomy): Eukaryota > Metazoa > Arthropoda > Insecta > Hymenoptera > Cynipidae > Andricus > Andricus grossulariae. The sequence goes on from JAABKJ010007545.1 coordinate 18,981,928, forward strand.
GTGCGGAAAGGTATTCAAGGAAAAAGAAACTATCCGAGTAGTAGCGAAAATAACCTACGCAATTAGGTGGGGGGGGGGGAGCATAAATCGCTGAACCACAGACTTTTCAAAGGTTTTTTAAAAGAGATAGAATCCTGTTACGGGGACCATTGTTTGCACTGTGATGTCAGGTGGCTAAGTGCTGGGAGATGCTTAGAGATCTTTTTCGGATTGAGAGAAGTTATTCCCGTGTTTTTGGCTGAAAACGTTGAAACGAAAGAAAGTTTAGAATTTCAAGAAAAGTTTATGGATCCATTATTTCAGAGTGAACTCGCATTTCTCACTGATATAACGAAAAACCTAAATGTTTTAAATTCTTTTAGGCAATATAAAAATCAGAGTGTTTCACAATTGATGGAACACGCGAAAAGTCTTAGTGAGTCCTTGCAAGAATTCACATGTGAATTGCAGAAAAACAATTTGAAGCATTTCCCAAGCTGTGAGGAACTAAAAGAAGAATTCCTTGAGTTGAATTTTGAACGATATGCTGCAGACCTTATTAGTATCGAAAACGAATTCCAGGAAAGGTTCAAAGACTTTGACCTTTTTAAATCAGATCTGCAATTATTTATTGATCCTCTAGGTGCAGTTGTAAATAGTCAGAAAAAAAGCTTAAGGTCAGAATTAGGTGCTTTGCAAGAAGACTGTCGTTTTAAGCAAGAGTTATTTCGTTTGATACCGGAAAAAGATTATCCTAAATTGAAAGAGTTCGGACTACGAATTTTTTCAATGTTTGGATCGACTTATCAGTGCGAAAGCTCTTTTTCTGTCATGAATTACATAAAGTCAAAAGAGTCAGCTAATTTTACCCAGGAGAATCTTTCGGCACTGATGAGACTATCATTAACATAAATAAATCCCGACATTGATTGTCTTGTTCAACAAAAATCTTGAAAAGTGACAACTGTTCCAGCAGGAAATCGAAAGTGCAAATAAGTACTGAGGCAAATAGTTCACAATCTCAATAATAATGGACTTGCATTGCTTATGAAAATTAAAAATATTGACGCGTTTATTCTAAACATTCTGCTTACCATTTTCTTCCAGGAATAGAGGAACGAATTCTATGAACTGTGAAAAACTGGAATTGTATTGTAATTGCTTTTTCATACTGGGCGATCTGTAATTAAGTAAATTTTAAAAACAGATTTTTCAACATATAGAGTATAGAGGGTGAGAAGGTAAAAGGAGGTAACTATTTTAAGAGAAAATTCTGAACAATTCAAATACACATCGCGTTGTGAGTTTTTTTTTAATCGTATTTTTCATATTAGCAAAAAATTAAAGTTACTTTATCACATCCATTAAAAATAAATTAATTATTTGATCGAAACATTTTTATGATATTAAAGAAAGGCATATATTTGAATATCTTCATGGTTCAATTAAAAACACATGTAAATTTTATTCTTTATCACTACCTAAAAGCGAAAATTCGTCTGTCAGTCTGTGACACTGTATAATTGAAAATTGATTTTCTCGGGAATGAATAACTTTTTTCGATAAAACTTTGTTCCCTATATTCACCAACTCAACATCTGGGGGACGTGTCACAAAAAAAAATCTAATTTCTCTCACCATTTTCAGTCACTTTTCAGAATTCTCGGAACTATATGATTTTTTTATCAAAAATTTCCCCCTGCATTTAGTAACTCGACATCTCGGGGACGGATCATCAGTTTATTTTTCGAATAAGTATTTCATTTCTTATCACTGTCTCAATTCGACTCGGAGAGGGTACAAAAAAGTGTAAACCCAACATGATCAAAATCGGACGATATTTCCTCATAACAGGTAGCTTCCTGTTAGTATAACGGTTTTTGTACCGATTAATATTTGCCAATACATCAGCTCAGAAGAAGCTTTTTGTCTTTAATTGCCATTATGATTCTACACAAAGTGTTTTCGCTCTCTTGCACAATTACCAGTTTGGCATTTACTTCCTCATACCTTTTCTAATTCGACACTAAGGATTGAAAAAGCAATTTTTAAACCATTTTTTAAATTTTATATCCCCACAAATTGAAAAAGCAATTTTTGAACAATTTCTACTATTTCCTATTTACCGTATCTCGAAATGATGATCGTGATCATGAAAAAATTATACGTTTTTAGTAGAAAATTCTACTATTTAGTTACAAATTAAACTATTTATTTTAAAATTTTACTATTTGGTAGAAAATTTGTTGTTTTGTAGATAATTTGTCTTTTTGGCTTCAAAATTCAACAATATGCTTAAAAATCCATTGATTTTGTTGACAATTCTTTTCTTTTCTGTTAAAAATTAATTTTTTTATCTGAAAATGTAACTATTTTGTTTTTGGTGGAAAACGTATTCTTTATAAGTTTAAAGATTAACAATTTCGTAGAAAATTAAACTATTTGCTTGAAAATAATCTTTCTTGTTGAAAATTCATATTTTTCGTTGAAAATTATACGTTTTTAGTAGAAAATTCTACTATTTAGTTACAAATTAAACTATTTATTTTAAAATTTTACTATTTGCTTGAAAATTTTTTGTTTTTTAGATAATTTGTCTTTTTGACTTCAAAATTCAACAATATGCTTAAAAATCCATTGATTTTGTTGAAAATTCTTTTCTTTCCTGTTAAAAATTAACTTTTTTTATCTGAAAATGTAACTATTTTGTTTTTGGTTGAAAACGTATTCCTTCTAAGTAGAAAGTTTAACAATTTCGTAGGAAATTAAACTATTTGCTTGAAAATAATAATCTTTTTTGTTGAAAATTCATATTTTTTGGTTGAAACTTCAATTATTTTGGGAGGAAATGCAATTATTTGGTTAAAAATTAACATATTTATTTAAAAATGTAACTATTTGGTAGATAATTAACTTTTTTTCTTAAAAAATCATATTTTCAGGATAAAAATTCAACTGTTTGGTAGATAAGTCGTCTTTATAATTTCCAAATTCAATCCTTTGGTTGAAAATATTCTTGTATGTTGTTGAAAATTTTTGTTGTTGTTAAAAATGAATTGTTTTATCTGAAAATTAAACTATTTGGTTGAAAATAATCATTTCTGTTGAAAATTTATATTTTTGGTTGAAAATTCAACGCTTTTAGTAGAAAATTCAGCTATTTGGTTAAAAATTAAACTATTTGGTTGAAAGTAACCTTTTTTGTTGAAAATTCAACAATTTTGGTAGAAAATTCAACTATTTTCTTTAAAATTAAACTATTTGAAAATGTAACCTTTTAGTAGAAAATTAACTGTTTTGTTGAAAAATCGTATTTTGGGTTGGAAAATCCAACTGTTTTTAGATAAATCATTTTTTTGGCGTCAATATTTAAAAACTTGCTTAAAAATTCATGTATTTTGTTGAAAATTCTTTTCTTTTTTGTTAAAAATTATTTTTTTATCTAAAATTTAACTATTCCGTTTTATTTTTCAACTTATCCTTTATAAGTTGAACATTCATATTTTTTTGCATCATACTGAATAGGAAGTGATAGTGAGTAAATTTTAATAGTAAAATGCAGATAAAGGGACCACATTAAATCGTATTTTTGTAATTCAACAATATTAAACTTAAAAACTATTGTAAATTAATTGGAATATGATTATGTTATTATTAATAAAAATGAATAAACATTGCTTTAATTATACAATAATTCTCTAAGAACTCATTAAAACCTGAATGGTATCTAATAAAACTAGTCTGTAAAATTATGAAATTTTTTCTAAGAATGGGAAAATAAATGTAATGTATTGTAGTTGTGAGATGATGTTTTTAAAAATAACGGTTTTGTTAGAAAACACATTATCAAAACTTACAAAGACCTTACAAAAGACTTCAATAGAAAATTTGCATGAATTTCAAAGATATTTTTATGTAAAAGTTTACGGTCTCTACACGTAAAAATACCATACGTGATGACGCGTTTTTCTTTTGCTTATATTGTTGTATCCTCTTTAACTGCATGGAAATTTTATTCTCATCTTTATTCAAACAAAAGAAAAATGCGTCACGTAGTTTATGAACGAACCCTAAGAGCGCTTGTTTTTATCAATTTTAAGTATACTTATTACTTATTTCAGATTGTTTGAAAACGACAATTTAGAATAATACATTTGTTTTTTTTTCTCAATTCACTTGAAAATAATCGCAAACATTCTGTGGCTTTCATCTATACTGTTTTATGCAATTTTCCTTTAATTATGTTTTTGCTGACTTTATTAGTAGATTTTACGAAAGTGTTTTTGAAATCATCTTCTTCCATCACGAATTAAAAATATTTGACATTATAAATATTAACCAATGTAGATACACTAAATAGATATAAACAAATTAAATGCGATTTTTTTCAAGAATACTGGTTAAACAATCGCTGACAAAGACAAAAAAACGAATCAAATAAATTTAACTTTTGGAAGACACATAGAAAATATGTACAAATTGTTTAGACCATACTCATTTTTATGTCTCAGTAATCCATTTACCTTTAAGCATACTTCCTAGTATAAAAAGTAATTGCCGTTCATCATAACTTACGGTAAACGTAAAAATTAACATTTGATCACGGTTCCGAAATCAAAATCGGCTGAGGGGAAAAAAATGTGGACTGGCATATGATAAAAGTTTTAAAAAATTGAAATCAGTTAAATATCTTCTATTCGTTCTTTGGATTTGAAAATTTAAAAAAAATTTCTTTTATTTAAAAAGTGATGACAAATTTTTTGTTTGTAGAGTTTTTTCTAATGAACAGTAATACAAAATTGTAAACGAGAAAAGTTGTTGTTCAATTTAGAATTCAATGAAAACGTGCAAAAACCTATTTTTTTGAATTGAAATAAAGGCACACTTTTTTGAAAAAAGAGGAGTATCGACTGCTCCATACAATGTTGAATCAAGTTCGGGTGAGTCCGTATAAAGAATCAGGTTTCAGTTGTTCTGTACTTTCTCACAAAAAGTGAAAATGTCAAAATCGATCAAATTAAACTTGATTCCGTATACCAGGAATTACAGGTTATCACCTATTCACCTTTTGTTACCTATTTTGAAATTTGTCACTTATTGCATATATTTTGGAAATTTGCCACCTTTGTCACTTTTTTTAATTTACAGAGTACATTTTATTTACAATTTTTATTTATATAACTTTTTAATTTTAAAGGACTGTAGAAAGGACATATGATATTTTAGAGATACGGTTATAATTATCGTAAGGTTTTTCAAATATCATTTCAAATCTTTTAGTTACAAACTCTATTTGGTTTAGTTTGGAGGCAATAACATTTCATTAAAAAATGGTCTGCTCACCAAATACTAAACCCCTCCCCCCATAATTCCATATCTCAGCAACTATGCAGCATGGTGGTTTATAGTTTTGCACCTACAATAGGGTCCTATAGTAAACATCTGTGTTTTGGGCAGTGCGCTAATATAAAATGGAATGCCAACATATATTTTTTTATATAATAACGTACTTTAAAGAACATTTTTGACCATTTTTTATAGTAATCTTCGTCATTAACTATAGAAGTTAAATTACTCATAAAATCGCCAAATTTTTTTTATAAGACCGTGAAAATACGTGTCGTTCCTTTTTCTCTGAAAAATCACAAATTTCGTCAAGCACCTATTATGTGACTCAAGCATAGGAAATTATTCAGCGGGATTATTTAGTATTTGATGACTAATATTTTGACGTATTTGAATATCGTGCGCATAAAAAGTTTATCAAAAACAAAGTTCTGTTATTAGTTTAACTAATGAAATGTTAATAAGCCGTGATTAAAATTATTATTTGACGTATAAAACTTTTTTCACCTATTTGTCACCTGTTTTGAAAAAAAGTTCACCTTTTCATTTTTTTGACGACAATACATAATTATACAGAACAGCTGATTCTTTACGGACACCCGAACTTGATTTCATATGGAGTAGTCGACATGTCGAACCTAAAATTTCTTCATCTTGAATCAAAGCAACATGATATAATTTCTTTAACATAAAAAATTTAGTGGTGCTTAAAAAAGTCCTAAATCCAGAATTTTATCTTTTTTGCTTTTTAAACACCATGAAAATTGTTTCTTTTGTTGTTGAAAGTAAACTAATAGCATGTTTTTCGCTTTTAATATTTTTAGCTTTTTCAAAAACAGTGTGTAAAAACTGTACTTAAAAAAATTTGCCGCAATTTTTTTGGAATTTCCAAGTCCACCAATTTTTTTCTCCACGGATTTTGAAATAGAAAACAAAAAAAAATCGCACCACCCCATTCCATACTCAAGGTTTGCTAAAAGCTAGTAGATCTTTAAAAAATTAATACGTTTAAAAAAATCGATTACAAACATTTTAAAACTCTATTTCTCAATTCCATACTTTTAATTTCGGCTGTGTCTAGTCGTCCCGAAATATTGGGAGAGTTGGCATAGCTTCGGGACGATTAGCAATGCTTATGAAAAATATTTGACTACTCATCCCGAATTTCGGGACGAAGAGACACTTCGTTTAATTTAATTGTTATTTATTTAATTATATACAAAAATCACATTAAATTGTTTGTTTTAAAAGTACTTTTGTTTGATTCTGCCCAATCGTATTTTTCTATTCTGAATAGGGTGGTAACATTTCACCACCCTTTTTCAATCAGTAACGAAATATTTTTGGTGAATCGTAAAATAATAGCTTTTACGATTCGTCGGTCCTGCTAACCTGTCGTTGCCACTCTGCAATTCTTCTACAAGATAGACTCAAAAATTCGAGACCTAAAATTAAGTTTGAAGCGGGGTCAATCGTTTTTCGTTTCCTGGGTAGTCAAATTTTTTAACGTATCACTTCTTCTCTTATTAGAGTCCTCCAGTAGGTTTCACTTTTTTTTTTCTCACACATATTATAATTATTGTTGAGACTTAAAAATAAAAACGTAAAAGTAAAATTTTTAAGCATTGGATTTTGAAACTTAATTTTCAGTTTGAACTTTTAAAGCAACGAAATTAATTAAAGAACTGACCTGTTTAAACTGAAGAGTTTAATTTAAAACATGGCCGAATTGGGATTGAAAATCGTCCCTGCAAAAATGTTTCAAACCGAAATTTTTAAAATGTTTTTCAGAACAAGAATATCTTTTAAATGTCTATTCAATTCACTCAGAAATTAATTTTTAATATATTTTGATTTCTCCATCAGACCGGCCCACATGATAGCCCACTCATATGTAATTTTCAAGATTTATGATGCCCTACCGACCCTGATTTAAAATTAAACTTGTGAGGTATTAAAATATGAAGTTATTAAATTTGAAAACCGTTTCAATTTCAACCAATTTTTTATTAAATCGATTGAATCCTTTCAAAGTAAAGGTTTTAAATATCACTGCTTTCAATTTATATTTGAACACTTTCTACATAAACTGTCAAGATTTCATAATGAAATATTTGCAAATTGCAACACTTTCACATCGAGTCATTTTTTAATCTCTGGTTCCTTTCCAAATACATTCCATACTGTCAATTTTATACTTATCATTAAAAAAAAAGAAACATATACTTAAATTCAAGTTCATTTTTCTTATTCTTTAATCTTCAATATGCTTAATTGTTTATCAAAAATTACATTGAAATATAAATTATTTAAAATTAGAGGCTTTCGAAAATATATTTCGTAGATCTAAAACACCTGAAATTATTTCAGCGATTTCTCATTAGATTGTTTTTGTAATGAGTCTTATTCTAGCATTAAAATAATAATTTCAATTCTTTATTATTTCAAATTTCGATTTGTTCATATTAATAGTCCCTCTAATTGACTCGTTTTTAAATCTAGATTAGAATTAGATTAATTTATTCTTTTGATGAGACCTATTTAAATAAAAAATTTATGTGAAAATCGCATATTGGTTGCTTTCTAAATTTTTGGAGAATTCTTTTAGTTTTGAAAAAATATCTGAAATTAGATACATATAAAAACATTACCTTTACATTTTAAAATTAATACAAATTTTATATTTTATATTTGACGACTTTGTACCTGACAAGACTTAAAAGTAAAATATTTGCAACTTACATCGCTTTCACATTAATTAAAATCTGGTTCCTTTCCAAACACATTGGATACTTTCAATTTTTCGATCAATATCTTCAAAATGAAAAAAAAATTTAATTTATGCTTCCCACTCTTTAGAATTCAGTTTTCGTTAGTGTTTCTTTTTACTTATTCATTGAAAAACATGAAATACTACTTTTCAATGCAAATCATTTCTAATCAATTTCAAAAATTTATTGTATACATATATAATTTCGTTCACAAATAAGAACTTCTATTACGTTGTTGGTACCAGCTATTTATTAATTTTCAAGGTTGTTCTGACAATTGTACACAAATAACAGTCTCAAATATTAACATAACAATCTTACGAATCCATTAAGCCATTAAGCTTCTGCCAAAGGCGAAAAGAAAGTCAATAGAAACGAGACGATAAGCAGACTGCACCATTTAAGGCAACAGATGACGAAAAGTTCGTCGGGTCGGTTGTCTGTTTTTTTGGACTGGAAGCCTGGAGAACGGTCGAGCTCGGAGAACAAGGTCACACCAGGTAGACCCAGCACAGCATATGGCCGCTACGGCTTGGTGCGCGCTCTACAAATGCTAACAATCCAACAGATCGTTGCTTTCCTGTCCGAGAAGGCAGTCGATGAACCTTAGGTCTCAGGAACCTAGTTGCACGTGTCTTATTCACTATAAACTCAAGATTTATCAATTTAAATTTAAAACCCCTAGCTTCTCGAGCCCAAAATTGAAAGAGGTACCCCAACTTCAAACTCTTCAAAAAGTCGGTTCAAACTTCGGGCAGTGATCGGGACGATCGTAACACTGAACATCCTGTCGTCACGCTTCCGCACCTGGAGGATTCCCTCGTGTGTGTCACGCATACAGATTTAATTCTTGCTTCGAGTTTGAAGGAGTTCAAACGTGTAACTCGCAATCTTCTTCGGAACTTGGAATAAACTTTTTTATTTTGCGGTCTTTTTGTGGATAAATAGTCGGTGACGTGTGATGTAACTAGGAATGGTAATATATCGAAGCAAGCGTCGCTCGGCGCTTTTACGATCTGATAAAACTGGTTAAAAATACCGACTTTTATCAAAAACATCTCCGATAAGCCCTTCAGTTTTCGTGAAACTGCGCTAGGTGCAAGACGTATTCGGGCAGCTATGAAACCGGAGGTGAGTAGTTAAAACACCGAAGTCAACAATTTTTTAACGTTTCCTCTGGATTATATAGCGAACATTGAACCGGTTAGGAGTTATGAGATCGGCGAGTTAATTTTAAATCACAGTTTTGTAGGAAACTGGAAGTGGTTTTGTGGAATGGGTTCTGCTGGAGTGCTCTGATTTTTGTTTAATTGATATTTTCTTTGGATATTCTGAGAGTGATATAACAAGAATTCTGCTGGGATTTTAAACGGTTTATTTTGTGGGAATTAAATCATGAAGGTTCGTGCGACCGAGTGTGTGTTAATTCCCATCGCTTTGGATAATAAAATAGCAATGTGATTTGAAAATCATAATTTAACTGACTGCCCTTCTATTTAGTGTTTACTGTTATCTATTTTTTTTGTCATTTGTACTCGAATTAGATCATTTCAATCCGTTTGCATTTGTTTGTAATTTTAATTAGAAATTGATTTAACAGTTATCAGAAAAGAAGAATGCCATTTGTCAAACTTTTTTAGTTGAAAAAATAAGTTTCCGAATTAAAAATTGAGCATTACTCAATGTGAATTTAAACAAAATCAAAATTTTGAAGAATTCATTTTAAAAGCGTAAATTAAAAATGTTTACTTTTTAAATTGTTTAATTTTTTGAACGACCCAGAGTTTAAGGCATTCTAATTTAAAAATGTCCTAGTCTTAAAGCTACCGAATTTAACATTTCAATATGTATAGAAATTTGCAAATTTGAAACATCTTGATTAAAAATTTCAAGTTGATCTATTTTAGAAGTTTTTGGATTTCAAAGCTGAAAAACTTGAATTGAGCCCTAGTTTTGATTGAGAAATTTCAATTGAATTCAAATTTTAAGTATAAAATTGTAAATCAACCAATTTTAAAACACTCATTATCTTAAGCTTTCATTGAAAATCCAGTTTTTTTAAGCAGATGACAATTTCAGAATTAAATTTTCTAAGCGTTACAAATTTTAATTTAGAAATTAAAAATTTTTAAAAATTTTGATGAGAACAAAATTAAATAAATTCTAAATTACTCAAAATTGGCAGGGTTCTATTTAATATATTATTCCCAACAAGTTGACCACTTTAAGTCCCAGTCATTTTCCACTTTTCCTTTGAATATTAACTTTTTTCTAAAATTATCTCAGCAAAGTGCTCACATCAAAGCACAATTTAATATAGTTTAAAAATGTTATACGACTTCGTTTAGAAATTATAAATGACAAAGTAGGCAAAATGTCTGGTCACGCACCTGTTCCAAACTACAAATTTAAAATAAAAAAATACTAAATTATAATAACACAGGTTTTTATCTGCTTACACTGCATTGATATTTTAGGCTAAAACTAAAACATAATTATTGGAACTATTCAAATTGCGAGCTAAAATTGGTTAATTGTATACTTACGAAGGTTTTAATATAGTTAAAAATCGATTTATCAATGCTGATTCCAAATAACTCTTAATATGATCACTATTTTTATATAATATTTCTTATAGAATGTCCAGTAATGTTTCATATTAATTTATTATACTATAAAATGAGATCATGTTTTGAAATGCTTGAGTCAACATCAAATATAAATAATTTTGAAATACTTTTATCTGTTCTGCATATATTTGTAAAAGACTTCTGAAATTGACTTTACATCACTTGATCTTTTAGTTTTATATTTTTATACTCTCTTGCGTAACCCTTAATTTAAAAAATATATATATTAGGTGTATTAAACATTTTTTTGTTTTCCAAAATCTCATGGTCTAAAATTGTCAACTTCTTGACAATAGCCCTATGTTTAAAATATTTATATTGAAATTATTTCAGCCTAGATTTCATTAAACGAATTGCCTCTATTTCCGTGAAAATGATTTCCTTAACAATTGTTATCATTTTCTCATTATTTTGAAACTATAAATTTATGAATGAAATATTTCGATATTTTGATATTCTACAAGAATTTAAATATTAATCCGAATATCATGCATCTTTTGAAAACTAAATTTACTATTGTGTTATTTTGTTCAAATATGATCACAATTTTCATCCTGTATTAAAATAAATTTCCCACGATTCTCAATAAATAATCTCACGATTTGAAACAACATTCATGAATTAATTAGAATTCTTGCAAAATAACCTTGTATTTATAATAATGAACAACAATAACTCAACATTATTCAAATGTTTAAAAGACACTGTGTGGGAACTCGAACGTAAACATAATTGCCAACTGTTATTATTAACAAAACATTATTTTAGTTAGTGAAACAGATGGGAATTTTTTATTTAAGAAAGACGATAATATTGATGTCTTCAATATAAGAAAAAAATTGTGTTTGGAGGGGTTTCTATGATACACCTAACACCCTCTCTAAGGAAGAGATCTTCTTTCTCATTACGTACGGGGGAAGGTTTCAGAAACCTAAAGAATGCGCCTTTTATGCATTAATGATACACCTTGAATGCTAGCAACGGAAGGAGTAAATGCGTGTGAAACCTCAAGAAGGGAATGTTGAAACGAATTGAAACTCCATTGCCAATATTTCACCGCAATCACGCAATCGAACATTTTACTTTCGTCTTCTTTAAAAATAATACTTAATTTTTAAATAAATTAAATTAATCAATAAACATTCACTTTATTTTTGCACTTTAATTCATGTATCTACAATACATTGTCATCACCAGTTTTTATAATAAATCTCTAATTATATCGATATTATTCAAGATTTGAAACTTTATTATTATAACTTTAAAACTTATTTTTTATTTTTCAAGCTTGTCTTTTAGGATCAGAAAGGAATTTTTTTATTGTCGATTTATGTCTCGTAATTCGTAATTTTAAAACCTGACCCAGAAAATAGAATTTTATAACCCTAGGCTCTTGTCTAGTAACTGTAGCAGTAAGTGGATAATTATACTAGTCCTAATAATAACTTAGGTTCTTAGGTTCTTAGGTGCATTATAGCAACGCTTGCTATAATTGAGTACTTAGGCGCAAGAGTTGAGACTATAAAAATTGCATAGCCCTCATAACAGTATTGTTGCAACTGGATACACTTATATATTATGTGTTAAATTATGACTCTCGTAACTCAGTCTCTAGCACCATAGTCTTCAGCTCCAGTCCCTCAAGTGTCAAGCCAATCTTAAGTATTTCTTCTATAAATCTCATCTTAAATAAAAGGAATTATATTACCTATATTAAGTAAGGGGCGTCAATTTTCAGGACATTTTTGAGGTCGAGAAGAACTGGCAAATGAAATCATAGATTTTGTTGAAACATTGGCTTCTTATTAGTTTAGTAGATAAAATGTAGATTGCCAAAAATTTCACTCAAAAAGTCTCTTTTTGGTTAAGTTCTTCTGAAATTTTTCAATTTTGAACACTTGTTAAGCCTCTAAAACACGAATTGCACTAGTGCACTAAAGGCTGTACCGCTAGATTGGTTTCAATCTAATTAACTGACACTCTTGCTTTTAGTATAAAAAGCCCAGGAAATCCAAATTTTGAGGCTCCAATTGATTCAAACAGCTTCTTCATGATTAGTTTTCATATTGTCAAACAAAACTTTTGATTTTTTTAAAACTCGATTCCCAAAAAATGTCTGTGTTTTTTCTTTATACTTCCCTATCCCGTGCAGAAATAGCCCCACTTGGTCCCATTAAAAGTCGGGCACTAGTCGGGGGCTAGTCGGAGAAATGTTTTAGGCAATGTCCCTAGTCGGGGACTGGTCGGTCGCTAGTTGGGTTCTTTTTGGTGAACATTTCTAGCTGGGGGCTGGTCGTTGACTAGTCGAGCTATTTCAAAAAAATCTTAATCCACTGTGTAGGCGCTTTTTATGTCAAAACTCCTAGGAGGGTTCTAGTAGGGCTCTGATCGGGCTATTCTCGTTTTGAAGTTTCTGACAAAGTATTTAAAACATTTAACAAACATCAAAAACTCAAACTTGTAATTTTTCGTTTTTATAAGAAAAACTGTGTGAGATAAAATGCGGCTTACATGTTTGAAAAGAAAAGTTAAACACAATTAAATATTTAAATCTTGTAGAGTATATAGAAGAATATTTTTAATATCAATTCAATGAGACTTTGAGACTGCTCACGTGTTCTAAAATTTCGAAAAACTATCAATACAAATATTGCGAAAACAATTTTTTTTCTCGTTTTTTTTGTTGTTTTTTAAGGAAAAAAATCAAGTAATATCATAGTAATATCCTTGTAAAATAGTTTAAAACACTTAAAGAGCAAAACGTTACAGGAAAGTAAAAAAAATGTGTTATTAAAAAAATTGTCGCAGTACGCGATAAAATTTCTAAGTTCCGTCGATACAAATTTTAAATGCTCATTAAAAATTACATTTTATGTCATTATCAAAAGTTGTAAAATAGTCTAAAACGCGAAAAAGCAAAATATTACACGAAGAAAAATTGTAATCGATATAAATTATCTATTTAAAAATTATTTTATTTATATTCCTGTTAACAGTTCGTTTATTTTACATCTATATGATGTCGTATAATGATAAAAAAATTAATGAGAAAAGAGAGTTAAAAAGTTTTTGTTATAATTTTTTTGAACTGTAGCTTATGAGGATGGTTTTTTCATTAACTTTTAATTCTGTAGGTATAGAGTAAAGAGTGTTGGTCAAAACTGGCGACCGCTCGACGACAGATTCAGGTATAGATGTAAGCTCGAAACCCCGTAGCGTTCAAAATTTTATTTGTTATATAATGTTTGAAAATTTAATATATGCATTTATTCTAAGCAGGGCCATTAACATTTATAGACAAAACACAAGTATAAAATATTCATAACATTTTGAAAGTCAAGCATAAACTATAAAAAGATTATTTTCAAACAGAAAAATTTAGGCGTCTACTTCCACTCTTTGTGATATTCATATTTCCGGTTCAAATACGGGCTCAGGCAGATTTTTTCTGGTTCTTAAAAAATTATTTGTCTGAAGTAATCGTTTTAACGAATCAAAATTTGTAATAATTATAAATGTACTCTATTATTTGCAATGCTATAAATTGAGGAATGAATCAATAAATTTATACATTTTCGAAATTATATCATTTTACGCAATTTTAAGTTAGAAACATTAAAAATTGAAAAATTACAATTTTTTAAATTGAACTCTTTTTAAATTAGAAGTTAAATTATTTTAATTTTAAATCGTCGTAAATGAATAATTGTTCAATTATTATTTATGCATCAAAATTTTGTTAAAATTGTTAAAAACATTCTCTTAAAACCATATTTTTTTTACTAAAAAATCAATTTTTTCCAAATTTGTAACTGTTCAATTTTTATTTATTTATCAAAATTTTCTTTCGTTTTAAAATATTCTCAAATATTCTGTTCATTTGTATTATCTTAAAATCGTTCATAATCCTTAAAAGCTTAACAATTTTATTTAAATCTTCTAAATATCTCCTCAACTTACTCGAATTTTTCTAAATGAATACATTTTTATTTGTTATTTACACATCCATATTCAACATTTTCACTTGCAAATGAAATTTTTTTCATTAGAATAATTAAAATTAAAATTGTAACGTTTAAAGTTTAAGTTTAGCTCTCCGAAATTTTAACGATTCAAGGCTTTCTGTTTCAAACAAGTCAGTTTCAAATTGTTTAGTTTTGAATATTTCATTTATAATTGTTCATTTAAAATAAACAGTCAAACATGGCTGACTATGAAAAAATTGTCCTCTCTCTTAATTACCAATTTTCAAATTGAACTCGTTAAAACTTTTATATTTCAGATTGAAACAACAGATAGTTTATAGAGTTTCAATCGGAAGTTTACATTTTATTAACTACTAAGGCTTTCGAATTGAAACAGTTCAATTTTCAACGTCAAAATCTGTAAGTTGTTTAATTTTATCAGATTCAGAATCGCCCTATAAAATCAATCCATTATTTTTCCATTTCGAATACACGAACTACAGTTTAATTTTTAAAATCATTATTTAATTTATGTTTGCAGTTGATCAACTTAAAACATTTTTTGTCAAAAAATTTCAGTTTCAAAAGATATTAATCTTGTATTGTGTAAGTCTTCACAACTGCATTTTAACATTCTTTTAATTGAAAATGTACTCTTAGAAATGAAAATGGAAAATTTTGATAGTAAAAGATTTTAGAATTCCACATTGTAAACAATGTAAACTGAATGATTTCATGATTGAAAAAGTTAACAGCTCAACTTAGCTTTTAAAAAAAAGTTGAAATCAAACTTATTTTAAATTGCATTATATATCTTGTGATATGAAATTTGTGATATTTCAAGTGATTGGATAAATTTTTCTCTTAAAAACTTTGTAAAAATACCGGTCAGAAAATAAATTCACTGTCATTTCCCGCTCTGAAAAAATTCCGATCATCTCCCAGTTTCCCAGTCCAGCGGCCACCCTGAGTTATGATACATATTTCAGAATATAATTATGCTTCTCGAATGATAATGCGTATTTCGTGATTGGTAGCTTAACCATTTTTCTTCAAAGAAACAATTGAAATAATAATATATAGCTCAATAATTCTGACATAGAGGTCTTTTAATCAAATTTCTATTCAATACAGTAAACACATTTTAATGTTTTTAAAAATATTGATAAATTCCAAAATAGTAAGCTTTCTCCGAAGTTATTGACTTCTTTTTAAAGGTATTTTTAGACTTTACGTTTTAGTTTTTTTTTTTTTTAAATTAAACTAATTTTCAATTTTTAATTTATGCAGTTAAGGTTAAAATACCAGTAATCGTGAGCTTAGTCCCAGTAATTGTGATGGCAATTTTTTTGCTTTTTATGTGTTTAAATTCGTGAAGAGTAATATAGTCTTCAAATATCCTATTTGTCTTAATTCAGTGAAAATTTTTTAGGGGACCTTATTCATTTGAATGTGGGACTTCATGCTTCAAAATATTTTCTTCAATTTTTTCAGTAACAACTATAAGTTTAAAAAATCTATCTATTGAAAAATAAAATTTTTAATTATTAGGGGCATTTAAATGATTATTTTAGGCTCCACTATATTGATAGATACCGCTGCGAAGTACTATCGATGTATTCACCATGAGGGTATTTATTTGTGCTCATTTTATGAGCATTTTGCTTCCACATGGGTATCAAATAAATTTCCTTCCTCACAGATCAAGGTTTTTCTCTAACAAAAGAAAAAAATCGCAATCCGCAGCCTAGACTGTTTCAATTTGTGGTCAGTATCACTTTAAGATTGTCAGCTGACGTATCTATTTCCTCGAAAATGGATGACTGTTTCTAATAAAAATTTGTTGGGCTTGAATCAGTAACATGACATCTCGGAAATGGATTTCTGTCTTATCTTTAAATGGCGATTTCGATTTTATAGAATGTTTCTTCGCTCTCCTGGAAAATTCCTGTTTTGTTCGTTATCTAGTTCTGTGCTGCCACCTATCAATTTAAGAATTGTTGCATTTTTAAACGAAGTTTGAAGTTGTTTAATTTTTAACGCTTCAAGTGTGAATTCATTAATTGTATTAGTTTCCAATAAGAAGGCATATAATTTACAAAGTGTTCAGAATAATTAAACTTTAAAGGTTCACAATATTTCTTGAAATATTTAAAATTCTATCATTTTCAACGGTGAAAAAGACAGTGATTTTTTTAGTAAAAAAGTGTATTCAATCTACAATTTTATTTAAAATTGAAAGCTCTAATAATGGAAAAATTTTATATTGAAAACCATTCCAATCCAATAATGTCAAATTTCAAGTTAAAAGTTTTAATCTGATGGGAAATATGCTTGAACTATTTTAAATTGAAACCGGCCGAAATAGAATAATTACAAATTGAAAATAGGTATATTTTAACAACTTTCATTTGAGTACGTTTAAAATTAAATAATTTTGGATTGAAAATGTTTCAAAATTGGACATTTCCGAATTAAAGTCGTTTCAAATCTGATAATTTATCATCATTTCTGCCAATTGTATTTCTTTAATTTGTATTGATTGTAAAACTTATTTTTTAGTTAAAGAATTTTTAACTGTCGAACATTTATAGAATTTGCTTTTAATGTTGTCATTGTTTACCACTTTTTATTCATGCTATGAAAATTTATTGCTTCGTCTTATCTTTGGTTTTGTATTTTACGATACCAGAAGCAATTTTAGTTTCCGCAGTCTTCTATTTTCTTTGCTGCAAGAAAAAACGCTTCCTGAAAAATTGTTACAAAGTAAGGTATTGCCAATTTACTAAATGTACAAATTAGTAAGGTGTTTTAAAAAAAATTCCACTTAGTTTCTTGAAATTTACTTAATTTCTGTTTTCCTCGAAATATTGAAGTTAATTTGAAATGGTCCAATTAGGTTCAAAATTATTTTGAAAATTCGATTTTGTTCGGAATAAATATACCGCGATTTACTAAGAAATGAGGATTAATACTATCAACTTAAAACTTTGACAAAATATATATTCAAATGGAAAATCATACAAAATTGTGGGCGTTTCAAAATAAAGTGGATTTCAATTAAATTAATTTGAAACGCTTTCATTGTACAATAAGACAGTTTTCACAAATAAGAAAATGAATTCCTTTTATATTTCAGTTATACTCCTTATCAAGGGGGAATGGGAAAAAGTGTTTTTCGCGTATTCTCTATTAGGAAAGTTATGCCAGAGGGCGTAGGATCTTAAAAAAAAACCGGTTCGACTGCTTTACAAATTGGTTGATCTACATTTTTCAACGAACATGCTCGATCAAGCGTTCCATTTCACACAGAATATGCCATTCGCGCGTTGCGCATCATAGAAGTCGATGGGAAATTTTGTAAATTTCTACCCTCAGGAATTTTCCCAGAAATGTAGAAAATCCCAATTTCAGAATCTAGGTAAAATTGTATCCTCGGCTAGAAAATTACTATCATCAAAAAATTGTTTTCTTGAAATATCTGTTCTGAAAATAGGACACTTTTTATTCCTTATATATTTTTTACAGAAACACTGATATTATTTATTTATAAACTATTATTCTTTTTTAAAAATCTTAACTGTGCTATTGAAATTGAAAGGATAATCTCTATAAGTCCACACTTTCAAACCTAAGCACCTGGTGATTGACGTAAATTTAAATTCGTTAATTGGACTTCCATACATCTCAGTTTTCTATATCAGATTTCTATTACAGCCTAGGAAAGAGTAAACTCACTTTCTTTTGTTTTCAAATAGTTTTTACATACTATTGTTTATTTACGCCATTCTAGAGGATATTTAAAAACAGCGAATATTTATGACGTGCTATCATGATTTGACACTTTCATATAAAGGATGCTTAGTGTCTAATTTATCCGTCTTATCATTATTAGGGGGAAATGATTAATAATTTGAAATTTAATTCAAAGAAAAAAACATAGGCACGAAATATGTAATTTTACCATTATTGCAAGACCTGCAATTTAAGCCTACAGAATTATTTTTTTAATTAAAACAATCCTGAAAATGTACTATAAAATGAAGGCAGAAAACATTTTCAACCATTATTTTTTAGCATAATTATACAAATTAAATATTAGGTCTTTTTTAGTACTGAATAT
The DNA here is from genome assembly GCA_011634705.1 of Andricus grossulariae. Taxonomy (NCBI): domain Eukaryota; kingdom Metazoa; phylum Arthropoda; class Insecta; order Hymenoptera; family Cynipidae; genus Andricus; species Andricus grossulariae. Next base: position 19,000,742 of record JAABKJ010007545.1, read on the forward strand.
TTATGACCTTCTTTTTGTAAAAAATTGAGATTGGATCATAAAAAGAAATTCCTTGGTTTATTGGATTCTTAAAAATGGTGGCATTATATATATATTTATGTACTATGTTTTGACTTTCTCCTACGTAATTTTCTCTACGCGACGATTAGTAAAGTTAGTCGGAATAAAATCTCGTTTATGGTCGGTATTTTCCAAACGAATGAACTTTCAGACAGTCTTCCTGGGACATAAGGATTATAGTTCCTTGATTATTGTCGAAGTGTTAAAGTGCTGATAGCTTGCATACCTTCCGAAAATAAATTTTTATATAAGGTAATCAAATTTATTTTCTTTGAGAGTTTTTACTTTATTTTATATACCTTTTTTTTCTTGTTATTTTTGCTTTCCCTGAGCACTGTGCGTCACACGCTGATTACGAACATAATTATGTACGATTGAAACGTGAACGACATATGCATAGTGTTAAACCATCTTCAGTTGGCTATTGGTTAAAATTTCACTGAGATTCCCAGGTTTAATTGTTCTTGAATTACCTTATAGGCGACGAGAGAGTTTACTACATTAGTAGAGAAAAAGAATTAATCTGCTAGAGAAATTGGTGAAATTTTTCTTTTTTATTGACTACTATTGTCTTTCTGGGACTTTTTATATGACTTTTATTTGAGCAGTCGTTTTACAAGAAAATTATATATATTGTTGTTTCATAAGCTTGATTTAGCATATGAATATTCTTAAAATAAATCATTTGAAAATGTTTGCAAACCAAATTTAATCAGAAAATATTAGCTTAGTTTAAATGTTAGCTTAGTTGAGAAAACAAAATAAATTAAATTTAATAATCTTCTGAAAACAAACACTATTTTATATTCTGACAAAGATAAATAATTTTATTATAACTTATTTGCCATATTAATATTATATTTACACCTTTAATATTTTTAAATTTTAATACATGTTGCTAAAGAATATAAGGTTTTGAATTTAGTAGCTGGGTTGAACAGACTTTTTAATGTTTTCCAAATTTTCTAAATTGTAATTCATACTACGAAATATTCCCCTTGAATTATTTGATGACGTTATCTTAATTTTTTTCTTACTAAAAAATAGGAATGTTTTCAATCTAGACACAATGCTGCAATAAAATTGTAAGATCTGTTTTGAATATTTCAAATATCAGTGTGAATTTATCGATTTGAAAAAAGGTTATTCAAATAATTTAAATATGAATAAAGTGTATTATTATTATTCAGGTATTTTATTTATTTTTAGCATTGTGTATTAGGGTGCTGTAAACGCTGAAATTAATCGAATTATTTGAGCCGGAGAATAAAGTTGTGGTTTGGTATCTGAAAGAAATACAACAATTTTCGAAACCTCAGTTCTCGAATTTTAAAATTCATGAAATTTAAAAAATCGGAAATTTTTCAGAAAACGTTGGTGCAAATTACTATTTTTTTAACCCATTACTCCATTTAGAATACATACAGCCATTGAGTGATATGACTCCATGCGTCCGGAATGGGTTAATGTACAAAAACCATGTTCTTTTTCATATTTATTTGATTGTTTTGAATTCAAGAAATATGGCATTATTCTATTATTATAAAAAAAATTTGTTGTGCTTTTGAAACGTTTCGAAATTGTTCGTGCCAAAAATCAAGCATATGAAAAAAAGTTTTCTATGACTTTGAAACTTAAATAATTATTATCAGTAATTTCTTGTGAAAGAAAAAACGTTACTTTTTAAAAATTGTAAACTTACGAAAAGTGACGATTTAACAATAGTTCTTGTAATTGCATTTTTTCCTACTAACGCTTCTTTCCAATTTTTTAAAAACGATTGAATTTTAATATATCATAGCTTATTTCTTCCGGGGAAAACCTTAATAAATAATCTTCAAATATAGTTATTCGTTTAAAAAATGTTTTCTTACAAAAAAATAGTTTGAACGATTTCAGCCAGGAAAAAATTACTTTCAAAATTGGAAATAGTACAGTCGTGGAGAGTGAAACCCCCAAACAAATAATAATTATGAAACTAAATGTTTTTTGTAAGTTAACAATTTTTTTCATTATAAATAATGTTTTTTTATTTGAAATTACATCATCAGTAATATTATTTCGATTCTTAAAATCATTAAAAAAAACTATTTTTTCCAGAGATCTGATTCTTACAAGGGGGGTTAGGTTGGTGTTCGGCACCGGTTTTGTTGTTACTTTGCAGGTGAAAAGAGGATCCCAGACTATAAAAAAAATTTTTTTTGTGCAACGTTCACATTTAGGGTTTGAAATCACCCCTTCTACATTTTTGAGGCTTTTAGTGTTTAGAGGTAACATTGTTTTTTGTTTATTGTTTTGACACAAAATTGTTCTAATTGATGCTGTATTACAATATTAGCGTGAGTTGTAAAAACACGTACCCTCTAGAGTATCATCATTTAGAAAATTTACTCCTAGAATGCTTTGCCATATGACATATATGTAGTTTAAGATTTTTGACTTTGTTTCTGCAAACATCTTGTTTTGATATTAAATTCTATTAAGAATAATCAGTGTTATTCTAAATAACCCCTAAATTACGTGTCATCTGCCCCTATATTATTTTCAATGAATAAGAAATATATTTATTAATATGTAATTTCTGTAAGTAAAGGATTAAAATATTTGGTTTGGACAATCAATAAAAATATAACTGATTTTTTATTAACGATGGCACCTAAAAACTTTTTATGTTTCGTTTAGCAGACAATTTTAATGATGATACATATAACAAGCTCCTCTGTACTGACCAGCTGTTAATGTGCTTGCTTGTATCATGTTATATCACACACACACGCGCGCACGAAGTCCTCGTATTCAAAAAATATTTTAATATTTTTGAATTCTAACAAAAAAATGGCGTCGAAAATAATTATAAAAAAATTTGCTAAATTTAATAATTACCGAATAATTAACAATTAAAGACTAACCAATCAGAAGCACGCGTTAGACGGTCGTCAGTCCGTGTGCCATCGACAAGAGTGTGTGCATTAGGGTGGTCCAAAAAACGCTGTTTACCCTAGAGGGCAAGCCCCCCCCCCTCCACAAAAAAAGTTTACATTTCCGAAGAAAAAAATTCCTAATTTTTTTTCTCTCCGAAATTCGAATATTAACACGTGCCATAGGGCACTTCAAAATTCCATTTAATTAACATGGGGAAATTTTTGATTTTAGGAAAATTGAACTCATACGTCAGGGTTTGATCGAAACGTGCCAACTTTTTTAGGGATTGAAGAGGAGCACCTATGAAATAAAACCATACTAATAACTTTTGTTTTTTCCCCCCCCCCCCCCACACACAGTGCACCAATTCCAAAAAACATGAATTTCCAACAAAATCAACTAAAAAATTGGATTTCTTATCAAAAAAGTTAATTTGATACCAAACAGTTAAATTTTCATAAAAATTGTTTAATTTTGAACCAAATAGTTGATTTTTCATGTGAAAATACGAATTTTTAACAAAATGTGTCCATTTTTAACAAAATCAACTAAAAATTTGATTTTGTAACAAAAAAGTTAATTATATACCAAATAGTTAAATTTTCATGAAAATAGTTTAATTTTGAAACAAATAGTTGATTCTTCATCTAAAAATATTAATTTTTAAGAGAGTAGTTCAACTTTCATCAAAGTTGTCAAAATTAAAAACAAATTTTAACCAAATTGTTAAATTTTCAAGCAAAAAAAAAAATTCTCAAAGGAAAAAGTTGAATTTTCGAACCAAAAATATGAATTTTCAAAAAAAAAAGTTAATTTTCAACAAGAAAGATCAATTTTGAATCAAAAATAGAATAACAAGAGAGTTAAATTTTCAACCAAAAAAGATTTTGTTTTAATTATTCAAATTATTATATTTCAAATTATTTAATTTTTGTTTAATTCTTCAAAAGAAGAACTAAAAAAAGATTTTTCAGCGAAGAAATAAATAAAAGTTCATCCAAAGTGCTGAATTTTCAAACAAAAAAAAACGAATTTTCTATAAATTAGTTGAATTTTCAAATCGAAAATATAAATTTTCAAAAAAAAGTGTATTTTCAATCAAATAGCTGCATTTTTATTTAAAAAATTTTATTACAAAAATGAAGTTTTAACAAAGTATTTTAACTTTGAATCAAGTAGCTGAATTTTTGAAAAAAAAGAAGACATTTTAATAAAATAGTTCCCTTTTCAGAAAAATAATCAAATTTTCAACCAAATAACTTTTAACCAAACGAGATAATTTTGAACTGAACAGATTTCGAATTTTGAATGTTATAAATTTAGAACTTGTAATTTTAAATTGAATTTCAACAACTTTTTATTCTTCTTTCTCTTTGCTTGGATAAATTAGAAACTTAAATTTTTAATTTTTCATTTAACATACAAATATTATGTTGAAAATCGTTAAAAATGACACTATTTATTTTTTTCAAGTACCAAAATATTCAAAAAACCTTCGAACTTGGAATAATAAAAATGTGATGTTTCCATATTTTTGTTCAGTCTTCCAAATTCTAATGTTCTTATTTTTTTAAAATTTTATTTGAAAACACTTTACATTTATTATTATTATTTCAAACCTAATTATAATTTTGAAAATGAAATTTTGCATTTTAGAATAAAATGAGTGAATTTCAAAAAGCGTGATAAAATTTTTTCAAATGACTTATTTATATTAATTTATTTGCAAAATCATGATTTAAGAATACTTCAATGTTTAACGAAGTTTGGAATTGTGTATTTTTTAATCCTTCAAATTTAAATTCATTTTCGAAATCTATAATCTGATTAAAACCAAAATTTCCCTTTCCAATTCAGAAATAAATTGAATAGCAAAATTTTCTTTCTCCAATTGAATAAAAATTAGAAAAAAATAAATAAATTTCCTCTTGCGATTGAAAAAAGGTTTGAAAATAACCAATTATTGGCATTTGTCATAAAAAAAATGGTAAAATCAGAGAATCTGGCCCTATTAAAATCAACTAAAATATTAATCCAAAATATAATTTTTTAAGTAAATAATTTTAGATTTAAAAAGTTTAAAATAAGTAAAAAAATTAAAATAGTCCAGGTTTCAGTCGAAGATTTAAAAAAACTGAATTATTTGAAATTGAAAAATGTTTGATTGAAAGATTTCAAGAATGAAAAATAATTCTAAATTAGGTATTAAAATTTGTAAACATTTAATTTTGAAAGCTTTTAATTAGAAATAATACAATTTTAATTCCTAATTAACTTTTCCTAATTATTTCAACAAAATTAGTTTAATAAACATGAAATAAAAATATGAAGAAAGCATAATTTTTAAATTGTCTAAACCATTTGTTTAAATATTCATAATACGGACAAAAATAATATAAAATAAAATAATAGCGCTATTCGGTAATTAAAAATAAAAAAATTGAATATTGTAAAATTGTACATGAAAAAAAAACTTTTTATTTCTGTAATTACAATTTTTGTATAATTTGAATATCAAACGTTATAAAAATGTCAATTTTTAATGATTTCAATTTTAAAGCTTTAGATTTTGTTACATTAAAAATACTAAAACTGGGATCGTTTTAATTTGAAAGAAAAATTGAATTCATTAATTTTTATATTGGAAAATGGATTTTGAATCTATAAATAAATTTAAAAAGTTCCAACTTCAAGTTTTTTAGGGTACAATTACGAAAAATTCCGTAATAGTAGACAGTAAGAATTTCCGAAAAAAAATTAAAATATTGTGAACATTTTTTTATTTGAAGGCCTTCGATTTTGAAAGCTAGAATTTTTAAGAATCAAGAAATTTAAGAATTTCAATTTTAATTTTATATGAAAAAATTGAATTTTGGAGATGAATGAAAAATCCATGAAAATGAAATTCCTGAAGGGGAATTTCCGACAGTTTATAATATGACCGAATTTAAAAATTCCCGAAAATAATAAAATTCCCGATAGAAAATTGCCGATTTGTAAAATATCCGAACTAAAAAATTACGAAATATAAACACTTTAAAGAAATTTTCATGAATAAAAGAAGTTTTTATTGTGTTATCATTTTAATTATAATAATTGAATCAATTTTATAAATGGAAAAATTCAATTGTTTAAATTAAAAAAAAATTAAATTTTTGGACAAAATTAAAAAAACTTAATTTTTCTTTCCAATTTTGAATTTAAAGAAAGGTTATTTCGAAACTTCATAAATCTGAATAAAAATTATTGTTTAAACATAAATTCCGGAAGATTTGAACATCTTCAATTTCGAAACATTGCAAATCCAAAAAGTGAAAACTAATTAACATCTTGCAAAAGTTGTTTAATTATTTCAGCAAAAGATTAAAGTTTACGTCAATTATTTCACAATTTGAAATTCTTCAGAAGATGATACAAGTATCTTTATTAAATTTAATTACTCGAATAATTTACCACACTTGAGATAATTAAATTTTCTAAAATTTTGCGCAATTTTTTCGTAAAACATTTATATTTATACGAGAGTGTAATGAAGTGAGGAACGAAATCTTAAACACTATCAATTAAGACAATTTAATTAATTAAACATGAATGAAAGCGTATTTAACGCTTTATTGCCCAAGTTTTCATTCATAAACAAATTATTAATTAACAATTTATTCCAGCTCTACTTTTTAATTTCATCATTTCAATTTCGTATTATTTTTTCAATTGAATATTTTGTTGCTTATTTTATTTTTATTCAAAGGAATAGCAATTTTTTTTAAGCTTAAGATAACTTTTTTGAGGTCTGACTTGTTTTTTGGACGACAATCCTTTCTCTGCTTTGGCCTTGAAAATTAGTTGATAAAATTTTTTATTTATACCTATTTCTATTTGCTGTAAAATTTAATTTTATATTCTAAAATGAAAAGAAATCAAGATAGAGAATCATAACTGAACTATTTAATTTAAATTTAACTAACTTCCAAAAATTAACAAGTTTAACTAAGTTTCCTTGAAAATGTTCTCAGAAGTGAAAATAAAAAATCAATTTGTCTTTTTTCTCTATTAAAGGTGTTTCTAAATTAGATGATAAATAATCGTCAATAAAAGTCCTCGACTTAAAATCTAAAAATGGGCATTTTAAACTACGAAGTCTAGTTAGACAGGAATCGGTTATTTATTGCCTGTTCAGCAAAAAAAACCGCACTTCGTCATTGCATTTTTTTCTTTTATACTTTCGAAGCTAAAATAGCTATTAAAAAAAATATGTTAAAAAATAAAAGTACTCCTGAATGAATAGTAATTTTCCTAATTTGCCAGAAACTGTCCCACTTTTCATTCAAGGAATGAAAACAAGTATTTTAATTGTTAATTTCGAAAGACTGAAGGAATTTAACTTTGAAATATTTCTCTTGCCAGATTATAATTATAATAATTATCCAACTGTATTTCCCATACAGTTTTTCAATAGGATTTTATGAGATTTTTTCGTAAAAAACTTTTGTATTTCTAATTTATTGGTGAAATTTGCAGTTTCAAAAACGTTTTATAAAATTGTAGAATTAAATTTCAAACACTTTTTGTCTATATTTTTTCAAAGATGATAATTATTGACAGAAAATGTTATTTATGGCCTATAGCAAATAATCGTTATTCATATTGTAACATTTATGGGCCTCTGTTTATGGGAAGATTTTACTTCTCGTTAGTTTAACTATCAGTCTCGAACATATTTTATGACCTTTCTCCAAAAAACTATTATGTGAGTTTGTTAAGGAGAAATGTTCGAATTCGGGACTTTATTTATTTATTTTTCTAATCGTAAAAATACTTTATATGTTTTTAAATGAGGAATTTTTTAATTAGAGGCAGGGAAAACCTCTCTTCAGTGGATAATCATTAATTAAAAATACTAATATATATGAAATAATTGATATAATTTAATTAATAGTTAAGAGACTATATGCTTTCATGAATTAAAATTAAAATTAATTATTTTTCTTTTATTTGTGCTCCTAATTAATGATTATCCACTGTAGGTTGCATTATCCTCTGTAGGAAGGTTTCCCCTACTTAATAATTTTTTTAAAATAAAATATTATTCAAAGTTGCATTTTTTTAAACTATTTTATTAGTTTTATAAACTCAGAATGTAAATTATAGCATTTTCGTGTTCAAATTTAAAAACCTTTTTTTTTTAATTCTAGTTTTCAAAATCTTCAACTTTGAAATTGATTCTACTCAGATGTAAAACTTTTTATGTTTGGAATTTTGCAAATTCGTGACGAGTTTATTTTCATTTTTTTTTATAAATTTAAGCAATTTATATTTGATAAATATTTTAAAAAATTGTGGGATATTTCAAATCTGCAATGATTGAAATTGCAAATATGAATTTTTTATATTTTTGAAAGTTTACCTAGAATATTTTATAATCTGTAGCTTCAAATTTGAACAAATTTGTCTGATAATAATTATTCGAGTTTAGAATATTTTAATTTGAAAATGTTCAAAAGTTCGATAATGCTTAATATTGTTTAATTTTCAAACGTTAAAAACATTTCTTTTGAGAAATCATCCAAATTCGCAAGGTTTGAATTTACAAAAAATGGAATTTAGAAGATTTAAGATTTGAAAACCTTGAAGAAAAATTATTAGCAAAAATTATTAAACAATTGGTTTCCATTAGTTTACTGGTGCATTAGATTTTCTTCGAATAATAATGTAAATTTTTCTGGAATTAAAAAATTTTAATTGTTCGAATTTAGAAAACTGTATCTGATAAAATTGTTTTTCGTAGTTTTCTCAGTTACAAGTCTGCAAAATAAAAAATATTTTAATCTGAATGTTTTCTTTTTTGGATATTAATTTTTAATTTTAAGACTTTGAAATTCTGAGTATTGAATCCTGCTATTAATTAATTTTTTGTAGAAATTTGATAATTTATCACGAATCAGAGTTCAGATTTTCGAATAATTTTTAAGATTACTTAAAATGCTTCAACCTTGGTTTTTAAGTTAATAATTTTTGACTTAAGATTAAAATGAATGAATTTTAAAAATTATTAATTTTTCACGACTTAGTTTCAAGATCCCAATTTAAGAATGCTTCCATTTTTAAACAATTTTCAATTTCTTTCACAAGTTTTAATTTTTAATTAAAATTAAATAGGTTAAATTTTTAAAAGAATAATTAACATTTTTATAATTGTTAATTTTAAAATAATTTAAATTTACTTGAAAAAATTTAAATTTTTAAAAGTTTAAATACAAAAAAGTTTCGATATCACAAATCTTGGTGACCAACCATTTTTTTCGATTTTAAATGAAGTTCTGAATTTGATTTTCAACAATCCGTAGTAGAAATTTAAAATGACTGGTTTTAACATTTTTTCTGATTAATTCATTTTTTAAGGTTTATTATTGAAATTTTTTCCTTTTTGAAAGGTGAAAATAACGGGGAAATTATTTTTTAATTTCCGAAAAAATTGTCCAACTAAATTGTAATGTTAATTGATAATTTTGTATGTAATACTTCAATTTTAAATTGTTTAATTTTAATCGCTTCGGATTGAAAATTAAATATATTCAAAAGTTTTCAAATCGAAATTATTCAATTTTGAACGCTTTCAATTCAAACTAATACCATTTCAATTCCTTAGAATTTTAAGAGGTCCAATTTTCAAAATTCTACTCTGGAAATATTCCATTTTCAACGTTATTAAATTATCCTACTTAATTTGAAATCATTTAATTTACAGATTCTGCTATTCAAAATAAAATGTTTCAATTTTTACGCTTTGAATTAGAAATGGTAGAATTTCTACTCCTTACCAATGAAATTTTTAAATTTTCAAAATTATATTCTGAGATTCTTCAATTTTGAAGGCTTCTGATCAAAATTTTTTTTTTTCATGATTTTATTTAGGAATGATACATCTTCAAATCCTTTGCATTCCAGTCGAAATATTGTTGTTTTTTCAAAATTGTATAAAATTTCGATATTTAAAAAAAATTTCAAATGCTCCTTACTCAAAATTATTAATTATTATTATTATTTTTTAATTCTAATACTTAAAAATTTGGTTAATGATGGATGTTTATATTGTTTATATTTTTGCTAGTATGATATATAATTATTCCAAATCAAAAGTTAAAATCCATTAAAAAATAATAAATATTTTATATTTTATCATACAATTTTAAGTACTTTCTAATGAATTCGTCCAATTTTCAAAATCTTAGTCTAAAATTGGTTCATTTTGATCAAATTTGACCTAATCTAAAATCATTTGATTTCAAACGCTTTTAATTCGAAATTATTAATTTTTTCAAAAATTTATTAAACTCAATATTCAAAAATTTGTTCAAAAATTGATTTCTGAATAGTACATATATTTAATATCAGGAAATAAAAATGCAGAGATTTTCTGCTAGTTTATAATAATATTTGCCTAAATTGGGTCGTGTTTTAATTTATATTATTTAAATTTAAATTTTCTAATCTTATATTTTTTAAGTTTGGAAGCTTTTATAATAATTAGAGGATGATCTTAAAATTCTATATATTCTATATTAGGAACAAATAAAATAAAATTTTGTGAATTCTTCAAAAATTGGACTTAATTTCACTTTTTTTTTAGATTAATTTTTTTTTTAATAAAAATTTTGGACTTACTCTGAAGAGAGTCCTTCAGTGAGGCTGGTAATTTCGATGAGGCGAGAGGAGAACCTGTAGCACTCGCGAACGACCGATTCAGTTTTATTTGTTTGCGGTCCCACGACCAGCAGGCGACTAGACCGGTACCATTCTCTATCGCCCGAGTAATATTCGACAATCTCCACCACTTCTGTCTCTTACCACTTTTCCGACAAGAAATGCTTCACTAGAGAACAATTCTAAATTGCCCCAAACTACCGAGAGCCAATTTTCGAAATTCCGTTTAAAAAAGAAACTAGGCTTTCATAATAAAAAGACAAGTAAATCATTTGATGTCAATTCTTTTTTGTCTACTGGTCTTATACCGCTATTTGTTTAAATATTGATCTTATTCTTAAGTTAAAAAAAACTCCGCTGGGATTCGAACCCGTTACCCAAGTCTTCAGATTGCCGGTCTAGTGCTCTTACTTATTACGTAGCTTAGTGGGTAAGGGCACTAGACTGGTAATCTGAAGACCTGGGTTCAAATCCCAGCGGGGCTATTTTTTATAACTCACGAATCAAATCAATATTTAAACAAATATTGATCTGATGTTAACTCTTTTTGTAGACTCTCCTTATATAAATATTTGTCGAAATATTGATTTTAATCTTAAGATGTGAAAAAATGACTCTGGCTCTGCTGGGATTCGAACCCAGGTCTTCAGATTGTTGGTCTAGTGCCCTTACTCACTAAGCTATGGAGAGTAAGTAAGAGTACCAAACCGGCAATCTGAAGACCTGGGTTCGAATCCCAGCGGAGTTATTTTTTACAACTCAAGAATAAAATCAATATTTAGACAAATATTTATATAAGGAGAGTCGACAACAAGAGTTAACATCATATTAATATTTGTTTAAATATTGTTTTTATTCTTAAGTTGTAAAAAATAGCTCCGCTGGGATTCGAACCCAGGTCTTCAGATTGCCGGTCTGGTGCTCTTACTTACTTTCCGTAGCTTAGTGGGTAAGGGCACTAGACTGGTAATCTGAAGACCTGGGTTTGAATCCCAACAGAGCTAGAGTCATTTTTTCGCAACTTAAGGATAAAATAAATATTTAAGAAAAATATCTATATAAGAACAGTCGACAAAAAGAATTAACATCAGATTAATATTTGTTTGAATATTGATTTTATTCTTGAGTTGTAACAAAAATCTCCGTTGGGATTCGAACCCATTACTCAAGTCTTCAGATTGCCAGTCTGGTGCTCTTACTTACTCTCCGTAGCTTAGTGGGTACGGGCACTAGACTGGTAATCTGAAGACCTGGGTTCGAATCCCAGCAGAGCTAGAGTCATTTTTTCACAACTCAAGAATAAAATCAATATTAAAGAAAAAATATATATATATAAAAGAACAGTCGACAAAAAGAGTTAACATCAGATTAATATTTGTTTAAATATTGATTTTATTCTTAAGTTGTAAAAAATAAATCCGCTGGGATTCGAACCCAGTTCTTCAGATTGCCGGTCTGGTGCTCTTACTTACTCCCCGTACCTTAGTGTCTGGCAATCTGAAGACCTGGGTTCGAATCCCAACAGAGCTAGAGTCATTTTTCCACAGCTTAAGAATAAAATCAATATTTAGACAAATATTTATATAAGAACAGTAGACAAAAAAGAATCAACATCAGATTATTCATTTATAAATATCCGATCATTAGCATAAAATCAAAAAATATGAAAGGCAAGTGTTTTTCGATTTTGAATGAAGGTTTTTTGAAAATTTCAAAGAAGTTTGATAAAACTAATCCATATTTTCTTAATTTTTGCGAGAAACACGAATCTCTTTTAAATCGATATCTCGAATAATTTTCGAGAAAGGGTACGAAAAACAAGGGGGGGGGGGTAACTTATTCGAAATATCGATTTAAAAGTTTCGCATTCATGTTTGTGACGAAAAATAATGTTGGAAACCATATTGAAAAGTTATGTAAATTCAAATAAAAAAGTAAATAATTTTAATATAAAAAATCGATATCTCGAAAATCACTCGAGATATCAATCTGAAAATTTCAGTGTCTGTTTCTCGAAAAAAATCCTGTAGGAATCCGCATTGAAACTTTTTCGCGGCGGTTATCGTAATCTCCCCTTTTTGTATTTTATATAATATCTATTATCTAAAATAGTAGAAAAGCAAAGATAATTATTTTTTAATTTATGAAAATTGATTCTTAACTTCAAATTAAAATTGTTCAAAATTGTAAATTGTATTTTTGAATTCTAATGATGTTTTTTAAATTTCAAATCTAATGATTTTTTATTCAAAATACAAATTTACGATAATAAAGACTAACATAATATTTGTTTAAAAAGGTACATTTGATTTAAAACCTAATATTTTTTGTTTGAAATCACCGATTGTCCATGAGTAAATGTTAGCGTAACCTAAAATTGTTCGAAAAATAAAAAGTTTTCTTTGAAACCATACCGATCGGCATAAAAATGCCGATTTCCGGTATAAAACATCAAAATAACCTAAAATTTCACAAAACTTATGAATCTACTATGAAATATAATCAGTTAACAAAATTAAAAATACCAATGTTTGACGAAAAATATTTATATAACACAAAATTATTTAAAAATTTTCTTTGAAATATAAATATTTTTTACTGCAAATACTGATTTTCGGTGTAAAGAAATACCATATAATTTGAAATTTGAAAAATGTGAATCTTATCTGAAATTTAATTTTTTAATTAAAAATACAAATTTCCGATCAAAAACACATACATAATCCAAAGTTGTTCGAAAATTGTAAATCTTGTTCAAATTATAATAACCTTTGTGTCAAAGTACCAATTTTCAATGCAAAACGACAATGCAACCTAAAATTGTTCTAAAATTGTGATTCTTGTTCAAAATACAATAATTTGTTGATAAAAATTTCGATTTCCGACGAAAAAAACTATCACAATTTGAAACTGTTGAAAATTGCAAAAATAAGCGGAAAACGAAAATTGTTCAAAAAATTTCTATCTTTGGAATCCAATAATTTTGTATTGAACATAACAATTTCCGGTGAACAGAACATATATAAAACCACTTCTTTTTAGATAGGATAATTAATCAATCAAATAAGTTTGTTCAAAAATCCAATTTTTTATAGATGTGTTTTAAATTTCGAAAATTTAAAATATTTCACTTCATGTCTTTTTAAATCTTTAATTTATAAATATATTTCGCTACGTAACAAAGCTATAAGAATATTTTTCTATTCGGGTTGTTTTCACAATGGTGCTTTGAAATTTCATTTCATTTTCATTTCAAATTTCATGTAACTTGAATTTGGCAACTTTGCAATTTATAACAAAACCCATTTTTTATTTTGGGAACCTTATAAATGTGGAGAGTTGGGGAAATTTTGAATATTAAACCATTTTTAATTGTAATTTTATATGATCTTTACAAATTAATATTTTTATCTGAAGAAGAAAACATTTTAACACAAAAAATTCGAAAAATTTGTAAATTTCTTCTAAACAATGCATCATAATATAATTTGCATGTTGCCTCTTTTCTTTAAGTTTTACAATCCATTGAAATTGAATAACAACTTAGTAGGTTATTGAAAAATAATTTCTGTTTTTTGAAACTTGAAAAATTTCTATTATAGATATAAAAAATAGAAATTCAAAAAGAATATGAGAAACATTCATTTTTTAACCACAATTTATGAAAAGAATTTTTCATTCCATCGGTCCTCGAAATAGAACATCTACAAGTTTAATTTTTTCCGGGCACTAGTTTTTCCAGATATAAATTTCAAAAAATGTTTTTTTTTTTGTAATTAATGCTTTGTAAAGTAGTAATTTGAAAACGGCTCCTTCCACAAAAAGTGTAACAAGACGGGTTTTGCTCAAAGATGCTAACAATGATTCTACAAAATTTTCTTTTTCACAAATAACGAAATAAAAATGGTGATAATTTTCGCAGAGAATATTTTTTAAAACATACCTGTGACATTTTGCTGCCAGTTCAAGAGCAAGAATGAGGCTGGTGACTTATTAAATTCCTTTTGTTACTGAGAGAGAATCAGCAAACCAGTATGGTAATTTTATTCAAACTCAACATAAAAGAAGATCAACTTTAAAAATGGAATCTTCAATGAAAAATAAAAAATAACTAAAGAGGAATGACCAGGTTAACGGCTGTTCTTTCAAATTTGCATTATCATGAAGAAAGTATGCACCAGGTACCTGTACCCATATACTGATTTTCTAAATTCCGTACCACCTGTTTTGCAAATACGGACACTGTGCATCTTGCATATTTATGTTGAAGGAAGTGCATCCTAACAGTAAATTGTGTCTATTAACATATTCCTGGCATTATTTTTAGAATTTTTGAACACAAAATTTCAGGATTCTCATTTTTTTTAACTGAAAATATATGTAACTATTCCTTTTTTGGTTGACAATTGATCTTTCTTAGTTAAAAATCTCATGTATTTTTTGAAGATTCGACTTTTTTGGTAGAAAATTATTACTTGAACGTTTGTAGAAATAATACAAAATCTTAACTCGCTGTTTGGTACTTAAGTATAAACAAAACAACAAAAATAAAACCTGAATTCACTGGATGCCTAATTTTCACCCCGGTACCGGTATTTTTAAATAGCAATAACGAAATTTCCCAAAATGCAAATTGAATTTATTATTAATGATCTAGGAAAAGTTTTTTTCCTTCTTATTCTATTAACTCTATATCTAAGGTGGGTTATTTTGACAACAAAATTTGCAAGTAAAATGTTTATTCAAGCATGGTTATTTTACAATAATTTTACATTCTTAAAATTAGAAATAGGGGCACATCCAAAGAAGGCTTTTCTAGGCGGTGAGGGAATCTAAAGGGTATACTTCCCCCTCCACTTAAAAAGCTCACAATCATAATTAAAATCTGGATCCGCTTATAATTAAAAGCCGTACTAATTACTTGTTTAAACATTTACATTATGATCCGCAAAAGTCAGGATAAAAGAAAGTTCGGTGTTTTTCTGTGTTGAAATATTTAAGATTCAGGCAAATATAAGAATCGTATTTCTTATAAAACCTATAATTCCCTAAACCTTGAGATCTGGTAATAAAAACTGATTTTTTATTACGTAATCTCTTTTTATTTGCCTCAGATTCTCTCCTTTAACTGATAACGCTGACATTTAATACCTGGAATTTTCCAGTTGGATCATGAGAACGAAGGTAATTTTTTTAAACATTTAAAAAATGCTGTTTAAGGGCATGTATTATAATATACGTACTTAAATTCCTAGACTTTTTTGAATAACTAATGTCCACGCGAATTGAGATAGCATTTTTTAAAATAATTAATTTTTTTATTTTCGCAAGATGTTTAATGTTATCCAATTCGTAACGCGTTGACAAAAAAATACTCAAAAGTGGCAGATTTGGAAAACCTAAGTTACTTAATTTCGTTAAACTAATTTTTACTTGCATGAAAAAATGCCAACCATATTATATATTTCTTTAAAAATGTATTTTGGGATATGCTAAAGGCATTCAAGTCCCAGGTATTTTCCACTTTTGATTTGAATAATACATTTTTCTAAAATTATCTTAGTAAAGTATCTATATAAGAAGCATAGAGTAAAAATTCAATCTCTTCAACAGATTGAATGTTCTCGAAATTCTCCAAATTTTGTATGAAGATATATTTAATTTTTTTAATTTAACGGTACATTTTTCTACAATTTAAATACCTTTTTTGGAAAGAAAAATATTTTTTCAAAGATATGAAACATATAATCTCAAGGTTTCTATAAATGTCCTTAAAACATATATTCATTAAATTTTATTACAATTTACCTTCCAATAAAATGATTACTTTAGCATTATTCATTATTATTTATTAGAATTATTATTATTATCAATATAGATTATGTTTGATTATTATATCTTATGTATATATATATGTTTTTTTTTCAATTTTTATTATTATTTATGCATTAAACCATCTTCTTCAATTGGATAAGGCTTATTATTGAGCTGCCGGTACAAATAAGATAGTTATTTTTATGAAATGATGTTGAAAATAACTATACAAGCATGGAGAATAAGGCAAATATGAAACATTTTACATTTTTGAATAATATTATTCGAGAAATTATTACGGATTCCACTTCGTAAATTGTTGCACAATCTGTAAATTCGGGTCAAAGAAATGAGGAGCGAACGAATAAAACATGATAAATCCATTCAGAATGATTGCATAATTAGACAAATTCTGGATTTAAAAAACACCAGCAATAGAAGAAAAATGCAAAAAGAATCATATATAGACGAAGCCATTTTTTGAATTATTGAATCTATTAGCTTGGATTTCTGCAGTTTTTATAACATATGAAGAACTTTAGTACAAAATATACGGATTTTAATTTCTATATTTTGAAGGCTACAACATTTAAAGAGAAATTTTAATAGGATAGAATTCTTCTGTGAACCAAGGGCCAATAATCATATTCCTCAAGTCCTAAAAATGCTAAAACTATGCATAATTAATTTTTGTCAGGAAATGGATTTATCATGTTTTGTTTGCTTACTCCACAAATAAAGTACTCTTTTGAGACCCAAAATTTTAGATCCACTCTTGACTGGAAAAACAAAGTGTGAATCTAACGCTAATTTTCAGGGTACATTGCCCGCAACAAAAAATAACCTTGGTAGTGTAAATGGTACCATTACACAAAGTACCTTCTTTCTTTGACTTGGGGTACGAAACGTCACCTGCTGTCAATTGTTCTTACAGTTTTGTGAAAAAAAAAAAACAATTGACGGTAGTTTCGTACCCAAGGTCCGAGCGAGATGGAACCCCGTCTTAAAATTAGCTGCAACAAAATTGATTACAGAGTTTTTACTGTGGGGGGAAATCCCTAAAACGGGCTCTTTCTAAACTTTGCAGATTACGTTCTAAAAAATACTCTGGTTCGTCCAGGGGGCGAATATCGGTTGGGATACGTATGTTTACTTGAACCAGTTTCTCAGTTCCTGGTGTGTCTGCTGGATAATATATCGCACTTTTATACCCAGTGTCGTCCATTACTACACGAATGAATCCATCCTGTCCTGCCATAACACGGTAAGTAGGGTTAATTGTCCGAAAACCACCCTCTCGGGTTTTCGCTAAAAGACCATGACCAAGTTTCACAAGTCCCTCATGTGGAATTTCAGTATATCTACCATGAGGAGGAGAAGGATATCTAGATCTACTACTTCCACCCGAAACCGGATAAATAGTTGGCGCATATCCAAACTCTGTAAGAAGAAATAGAAATGGCTAAATGGAAATATTAATTAGAAAGACTGATTATAGGGAAGCGCAATTAATATAGTTTTATAGAAACCGTCGGAAAGTTTAGGAAATTTCGGGTGAAATGACCCCTAATAAAGATATTTTCAATGTTCCTTAGATAATATACCACGTGGGAATTAGTCCAGGCATCTGGTAGTTTGGTTACCGAAAAAATCCCACATACAATGTTTTTAATGAGAAAGTTTCGTTAAGGGGTTCCTTTTAACATAATATCAAAAATGGTAGAACAGAATAATTGCCAAACCAGGGGGGAGGGGTTTGAACAGTTCCAAAAGTTGCTGTTACGTTTACGGATAATTCCCAAAAAGAAAAAGGACAAGATTATAAGAAAATGTTGTTAAAAGAATAATCCGCTATCACCAAGTTTCAAAAAACACAGTGTACCTTCGCACCTAATTACAGTACGGAAAAGTGTTCAACTGGTGAGTGAAAGTAGACTCAATTCGCTGTGACTTCAAAAAAAGAACAATGTTCTGCTTATAATAGGTCATAAGTTATGATCCCTCAAAGTTGGCTATTTGTGCCTCTTTTTACGGGCAAAAAAGTGGAGTTAAGTTTTTTCAAAATAAATCGAGTCAAGTTTAGTTTGCATTGATGATGTCAAATGATGACATTCTGCGTACATCTAAAAGAAAGCCTTTCAAGGCTATTATTTTGGAAATTGCAAGGTTTCAAACATTTCATTTTTTTTGCATTTTTGACTAAAAACGAAAAAGTTGTGTTTTTGTGAAATACCTTGTTTCCTGTCGCTCCTACAACAAAGTTTATGCAGAACAAATGAAAGTAGAGTCAATTTAGCGTTATTTCAAAAAAATAGCCCTAATAGGTCACGAGATATGACCCTGGAAAGTGCACTCTTTATGCATAGAGGCACCTGAACGTACCGTAAAGTGAAACTACGGTCATATTTCGAAATTTGTGTCCGAAATAAGTGTATATAATTCATTCTTCATGTATTTTTGTATTTGTGTATTGATGTGGCATAAAAGTGATTGTATTTGATTGAAAATGTGTAATATGTTTTTTTATGTATCATCAATGCAAACTAAATCTGACTCAATTTATATTGAAAAAACTGAACTCCACTTTTTTGTTCGTAAAAACAGCCAAAAATGGCCAAAATTGAGGGGTCATAACTTATGACCTATTATAGGTATGACATTGTTCTTTGTTTGTAATCACAGAAAATTGAGTCTACTTTCACTCACTTGTGTAACACTTTTTCGTTTAGTAATTATTTGCGAGGGTACGCAATGTTTTTTGAAACTTAGTGATTTTTCGCTGAAAATCCAAAAAAGTGGGGATTTTTCGATATATTATAACTCGAAACCTATGAAAGATAGCGGATTATTTTTCTCACAAAATTTTCTCATAATTTTGTCTCCTTTCTTTTTTTCGTTAGACATTTTTCTCTGAAATGCAAAGAAAATTATCCATCCGCGCATAAGTAACTTTTGGAACTGTTAAAAAAAAACCCCGGTTTGGCGATTGATCTGTTCTAGCATTTTTGATACGCCAAAAGGGACCCCTTAACGAAACTTTCTCATTGGGGATATTGGATGTGGGATATTTTTCTGGAATTTCACTTATGATTTTAACGTAATGCCTGGACTAAATATAATTTTGACCATTTTTGCTTTCTCTTCTTGAAGCCAGGAAAAGTGGACCGAAAATTTATTCAAAATCGGCTACCGCAGAAAGTTTCTATATGGTTTCAAAATTAAAAAAATGTAAAATTGAAAATCCTAGCTGGTCGGTTTCGCAAGTTATGGACGTTTTTGTATTTATACTATACACTCTTATGAAAAGCAGAATAGAACACTTAAGTACGCACACATGCAATCAGCCCTCATTTTAAACATATAGTGGAATTTTATAAAAGATAAAATTTCTTTCGAAAATGATCAGTTTTTAAACCAAAAGGACGAATGTCCTTTGAACATCTTCTATCGGAGCCCTTGTGTATACCAGAGAAACAGCGTAACTAAGTTATTTCAAATTTAGTTCACTTTGCAAAAAAAATTACATCTCTTTGAGTTGTATTTTGTAAACTAAAGGTTTTAAAATTACTCCTCCATGTTCTTATGATGATAATAGAAAGAAAATATGTAGACCATGTAGTAGAAAAATTATTTTTGGTAAAATGAAGCCAGACAAATTTTTCATAAGTAAATCTATTGAAAATCTTATACAAAATTTATATCAAAGGATTTTGATGTGAATGATGAAAAATATTCCTTAAGTAGAACTTGTTATTTAACACTTCTTGATGTTGAGAAGGAAATTTTCAATAGACAACTGCCAACTATGCTTAGTTATAAAGAGTTAGTATTTGCAAAAGAGACTCGTTTAAATAACGGTTCTTGTAATTATTATATTTGTTTGACTGTCAAATTTAAAGGACATGTTACAATCATGAAATTATAGCAGATTTTGTTGAAACAAAATAGTGATTCTGTTGATTCGATTAAATTATGTACTAAATGTTTACAAGAAATTGGCAGAGGTAAGTCTAACGTTTGTAAGAATTTTAGGGACAATGTGATAAAAATTGTTGAAAAACTTTCTGAAAAAATCCAACAACAAATAGTGGCACGTGTGATAAAAGATAATGTTGACATACACAAATGAAAAAATTACTAATTATTTAAGATGCAATGTTGCCTAAAAATTATCGAGAGCATATGTTGGAAAAATCTAGTTTATTTTATCTAGTTTTGTATACATCTTCATGTATACAAAACAGGTGTCTATGAATTTGATTGTGAAAGTCCAATAGAAAAACAACTACGACCTGTTGTTTACGCGAATGCTGAAGAACTTCTTGAAAAAGTTATTGAAAGTAGAAACTTAATAAGGAACGTTGTTATCAAAGCCATGACTGATGAAGGCCAAAGTTTTTTTTTAAATTAGTTGAACTATTATGCCTGAAAATTATTCTCTTAAAGCAATCGATGAAGACAATTGCAGCAGGATTATAACGATGAAAATGATCTAGGAAATTCAGAGAATTTTATTGAATTTGAAAAAAGAATACTTTAACCTGAAGGTGGTAGTCTAAGTAAAAAAGCTAAGATATCTAGCGTGAAGTTAGTTTGTGTGTAGTTTCTGCAATGAAAAAAAATTATGCAAATATTAAGTTTTTATTTGATTTGACTAAAATAAATAATATCCCCTTTGAATTTGTTGCAGATTTTAAACTTTTGCTGATTGTAAATGGACAACAAACAGCAACATCATGTTTCCTTGTCCATAATGTTTCACTTCCTTGAATGATTTAAGAGGTATATCAACTTCTGGAACGAGTTTGAATGATAATGCTACTTCAAGTACGTCTAATAAGGCAGGAATGGAAAATTGTGCAAAATCAAAAATGTATGGCGGCCAAGAAAAAGCTTTGCTGTGGCAACACAAAATAAATTTGATTAAAAAAAATCATCATGGCGATGCTTTTGAGGGCAATGCGTGTAGAAAACTACTTAAAAAGGCAGATAGACTTAACCCTCACAGCATGAGATATCGGCGGGATATCCCATTTATCTCCCAGGATATTCCTAGAAATTCAGATATATCTACTGCCAATTATATGTATATATAATCGTATCAATAAAATAACAAATCATTTAAAAATATGAGGTATTTTTCCGTAGATTTTGTACAAAGTACAACATTATAAAGTATAATAATAGTAGAATCCCCTCTAAAGTCACTTCCAGTTAAATTCCATCATGCCTGTCAGTGTGCAAAAACTGTCGCGCAATAATAAGTGACGCTTTAAGAAAAGTCAACAATTTCTCGAGTATTCGTGCCGAATTATAATCTATTATCATGTATATTGTGTATACTAACGCGGTACATATTAATTTCATTGCTTTTTCATAATAAAAACCGATTTTGCCGTTATACTGATAAAGAAAAGTGCTATCTCTAAACTCCGCAATTTAGAGATTACAGATACAATAACAGCCAACTTTTAAATTTTCAGAATGTGTCTATGTTATGAAAATAATTCACGGTAATAATTTGTTTATAATTATACTGAGATAGAATTTGAAAGAAACCGAATATTCGAGATTTGTATAAAGCGGTTCTTTGTCAAACGGATGTTTGTGAATCTTTATGTTTTCAGGCATTCTACATATTTTAATTAGTATGCATGTCATATTGTTGTAAGGGATAATTTTCTACCCAAAAAATACGACTTTTTAACAAAATAGATGAATTTTCTACCAAATAGTTGAATTTTCAATAAAAAATTGAGTTTTCAACAAGCAAGATTATTTTTCTACCCAAAAAGACAACTTTTCAACAAAATACATGTATTTTCTACGAATTTCCAACTTATACGATACACAGGATCAAGTTTTTACCAAAAATGGAATAGTTAAATTTTC
The DNA here is from genome assembly GCA_011634705.1 of Andricus grossulariae. Classification (NCBI taxonomy): domain Eukaryota; kingdom Metazoa; phylum Arthropoda; class Insecta; order Hymenoptera; family Cynipidae; genus Andricus; species Andricus grossulariae. The sequence continues at coordinate 19,023,131 of JAABKJ010007545.1, forward strand.
AGATGAGAAAATAATTTTTAACAGAAAAAAATGAATTTTCGACCAAGAAGAATAATTTTGTACAAAATGAAACTGATTTTGAACAGAATACATAAATTTTCAAAAAAATTATGTAATTTTTAAGTCAAAAAGACGAATTATTAAAAGCAAATAGTTGAATTTTTGACTATAATTATGAATCCTTAATAAACAAAATTAATTTATGTACAAAGTAGTTCAACTTGAAGTAAAATAATCAACTTTTCAACCAAAAAATATAAATTATCAACGAAGCATGTAACAGTTGATATTTCAACCATAAAATTGCAATTTTAACCAATAAGGATTAATTTTCAACCAAGAAGATTACATTTCTACCAGGATAGACAAATTTTCAAACAAAAAGTTGAACTTTCAACTAAAAAATATAAGTTTTTAACTAAAAAAGATAAATTTTTAACCAAAAATGAAATAGTTTAATTTGTCAATTTAAAAAATGTATTGCCAACCAAATATGAAACGAATTTTCATCGAAATAGTTAAATTTGCAACCAAAGAGATGAACCTTCAACTAAAAAAATGAATTTTTAACAAAGTATTTACATTTTTGATAAAAAAAAGATTACTTCTTAACAATACAGTTGCATTTTCAACAAAATAATTAAATTTTCAACCAAATAATACAATTTTTAACCAAAAGGATGAATTCCGGACCAAAAATAGAATAGGAGCCTTTTTAATAAAACAATAAACTTTTACCCGGAAATATAGTTAGATTTTCTTATTGGGTTTGAGTTCTAAATGTTATCTGACTTCGTAACGTTATCTCTACTTCTACCCCCCTCCCCTCTTACCAATCACCGTTTTTAGCCCTCCCCCCTTTCAAACTGTTAACGTAGTTTAGGGGTCGTGCATAAATTACGTAACGGAATTTTTCGACAATTTTGACCCCCCCCCCCCCCCTATGTAGCGCTTTTTCCGATTTTTCCCTGTAGTTTTTCATCATGGATGGGATGGGATGGGATGGGATGGGATGGGATATGGTAGGATATGGTAGGATATGGTAGGATATGGTAGGATATGGTAGGATATGGTAGGATAGTATAGGATAGAATAGGATAGACAATCTACGTCAACACGATTTTTGGATCTTTCTTCAAAAATATTTTTTCCGATACACGTAGTACTTATTTCGAGCAAAATTGGAATTTGCTTTAGGACCACTGAATAAACCATTTCAGAAAAAAAACGTGCTCTACCAAGTTAAAATGGTAAATAGGCGAAGTCAATTTTTACATAAAACTAATACCTTCTCATTTACAATAGATATGTAAAAAAGTGATAAAATAATTAGAAATGAAGGATAATTAAACAATATATAATTTATAGAATATTAAACTATTTCCTGACATTATTAATAAATGACTTTCAGTAGTAAAGGTATCTTATGTTCAGACGGTATAGTAAAATAGTAACAATCTCAACGTGCCTATTTTAACAATCAATTTTTTTTTGTCGGTAACGACATTTAATAAGAGTCCGATTTACGTGAAAACAGGTTTTATTATAAATTGGTATTCTTAATATCAAAAACCTTATTTGCATTTTAGTACCGTTGGTCTGTAATTTTATTACCAAAATTCTGTCGACGTGAAAGATTGGGAAATACTGAATAAAGTTGTAAATATCAACACTTATTATAGAATAATATTTTTGCTACAAATTTCTCAAACTAGAGATTAAAAAAAATATTACTTATTTCAAATCAGGAAATTGAAAGTGAATGTGAAAGATATTAAAAAATGATAGGGAAGAGTATATAAAGAGGAAGAATACAAAATTTATTGCAGATTAAGAAACATATTTGCATCGAAATCGAATTTTGAATAAAATTCGTTTCTTTAAAAAAAGATATATTATCAGGAAATAGTTTATTTCTCCCACGCTATATTCTATTTTTAGGAATTTAAAATTTAGATTCCTTTCATTGAGCTATTAATATTTTTATATAACGCCTACCGGATTCTTTTATCGATAAAAATAGCAATGAATCACCTTTTTAAATCATTTCCAAATGTCAATCTCTTTCGAGACTTTATGACGAAATTTCTCCAATTGAAGTTCAAAATTTAAAATTCTGAATTTATTTAAATACGGCATTTGAGAAAAGTTCAAGTTCAGTAAAATTTAGATTTGTCTATTTAATGTGAAGAACATTTATAGGTTGCGTGAGAAATAAAATCATTAAAATGCAGATCGGACTCGAGCCCTAATTGTCGGTAAGTGCCGGTAACAGGAATCTTTTTTTAAAACTTGTCATATTTTTTGCACGTTTTTTAAGGGTTATTAGCTTCCGCTTTCTAATATGAAAGACAAGGCTTACAGGATTGTGTTTTGTTTTTCATTACACAAATATATCGTGTCATTTCCATACGTTTATAAAATGCCAGATGCATTTTATTGTCAAGAATGATGATTAATTTTTTTGTTACTTCCTGAAGCATTGTTTTCTTAGAGTCGAGGTCGAGTAGAAGAATTGATCAGTGGAAGCTGCATGGCTATTAATCTTCGATCATTTTCATAATTGTTATGCATGAGGAGAGAAAAAAGAGACATCTAGTGTTAAAAATAATTTCCTAATCTCTATCAATAACTGATACTTTAATGATTATGTACTCACTGGTACATTAGAAGTGCATGTTACTGAGGCATGAAAATCTAATATATGCCATCAGAAGACTTTCGAAATTTTATGTACGTCAAAACTTGAATGCACTTTGACTTTATTGAGCAATTGTGTGAAAAGAAATGTATGACACCAGGAAGATGTATTTTAAATTTTATTATAATAATATTAGAACAATATTTTCTTGACTATTTTCTTAATTCTTAAATTTTTCTGGAAATTCTGGAATGCTCTAATTCTCTAGAATGTGCTGCTTTAGCAGGTTTTAGAATTTTCCAGAGTTTTCTCAAATATTCCAGTAGCTTGAAAATTTGCAATTGAAGATCCATCAATTTTTAATTTGAATAATTTAAAATGATATAGTTCCAAGTGTTTTTGTAACAGTTCAACTTTAAAGATTTACAATTGATAATCCTACGATTTCAAAAACACATGAAAAAAATGTGTGATTTATGTGATATTTAGGATCAAATATTAAGCTTACAATTATAAATCTTCCAAACTGAAGAAATTTATAATGTATATCATCAAAATTACAGCTTTTTTAATTTTAAAACATAAAACTTGCAGAATTTAAATTATAAATTTAATTTAAGTGAATTTTCAAAATTAAAAATTGTTTTATTTCAAAGGTGTATGAATAGCAATTCTCAAAGAATTATTTTGAAGATCAAAAATCAAGTTTACAATTTCAAATCTTCCAAGTTGAAGAAATTTCTAATGTAAATCGTCAAAATTACAGAATTTCTAATGGCACAACATAAAATTTGCATAATTTTTTATTTTTCATGATCAAAATTAAGAACTATTTCATTTTTACAAGTTTGAAGAGTGATAATTAAAAACTCTTTGATGCTGAAGTTTTATAAATAATAATTTTAACATTTGGATGATTTTGTGAAAAATAAGTCAAATTTTCTATTCTTAATCTTCAAAATTGATGAAATTTATGATTTGAATCATCAAAATTACAGCCTTTTCAATTTTAAAACTTAAAACAGGTAGAGTTTTTTATTGTAAATATTCAAAATTGAGAATTGTTTAATTTTCAAGGTGTATAAGTAAGAATACTTGAATTCGGATGATTTCGAAGATCAAAAGTCAAGTTTACAATTCTAAATCTTCCAAATTGAAGAATTTTCGAGGGTAAATCATTAAAATTATAAAAAATTCTATGGCAAAAATTAAAATTTTCATAATTTTTAATTTCCAATTGTCAAAATTAAGAACATTTTAATTTTAAAGCTTTACAATTTAAATTTTTAGAATTTTCAAGTACCATAGAAAACTCTTTAATGTTGAAGATTTTAAAAATAATCATTGTTAAATTTGGATGATTTTGCGAAATAAAAGTCAAATTTTTAATTCTAAATCTTCCAAATTGAAGAAATTTCAAAAGAAAAGAATCAAAATTACACAAATTTCAATCGTAAAACTTAAAACTGGCATAATTTTTCATTTTAAATTATGAAAGTTAAAAACTCTTCACTTTCTAAGATTTAAAATTTAAAGTCTTACAATTCTAAATATTTACGAGTGAAAATTCCTAAATTTCCAAAATTTGCGGTTTCGAATTCTTCAATTTGAAAGATGTATAAATGAAAATTCTTAAATTGTAATGATTTTGATGAGTTTGAAGATCAAAAGTCAAGAGTTTTTGGTTCTTAATAAAATTTCAAATGCAATTCATCAAAATGAAAGGATTTTATATTATGAAACTTAAGACTTGCATAATTTTGAATTGTAGATTTTCGAAATTAAAAACTCTTCAATTTTAAAGATTTAGGATTTAAATTTCTACAATTTTGAAGAGTTACATTTATAGACTGTTGAATTTAAAATTGTATGAATAAAATTTTTAAATTTTGATGATTTTGATGATCAAAGCTTAAGTTTTTAATTCTAGATCTGGAAAATTGAAGAAATTTTCATATTTAAATCATCAAAGTTCCAGAATTATAAATTGTAAAACTTTAAAAGTGAATTATTTTTATGGTGAACTTTTAAAAGTAAAAAAATATAAGATTTTGAAGATTTACAGCAATTAATTATTTTTTTCCTCCGAATTTCGAATTTTCATCTCCCATAGTCTTCTCACATCTTCAATTCTGGAATATTGTGGATTTTTTTCAATCATTCTGAAATATTTAAGAATTTTCTAGAATATTCCAGAATATTCCAGAAACAAAAATCCTGATTAAAACCCAGCAAATATTACGAAAAAAATACATTGCGATAGTTGCTTTCATGAAGCAAGAAATTATTGCCTAAATCAAACGAAAATCTCATAAGCATTGTTGTCGCTTTTCCTCAATGCCGATTGGGTAATTTGATAAACTCCGAGTAACGAATGTTGCCAAATTCACACACATAATTAAGAATTGAGTTTCAGTTCAAGGGCAGTGACAAAGAATGTCACATTTGTGTGCATAATTATAGAGCTGACAAACATTTAAGAATAATTAATGCAAATTTGTATTATTACATTTTTAGTTAAAATGAATTATTTTTAACGAAACTGATAAATCTTTGATAAAAAAAAATGAATTTTCATCAAAAAGTGCAATAGTTGATATTCCCACAAAAAAATATTTTAATTTTCAATAAAAAACTGTTAAATTAAATTGAACAATACGAATTTAAAACAAACGAGTTGAATTTTCAACCAAGAGAAATTTTTCCATCAATAAAGAAAAAAAAATCTCATCCAAAATGTTGAGTTTTCAAGACATAAAGAACAATTTAAAAAAAGTTGAATTTATAACATAAAAATATGCATTTTCTAACTGAATAATGGAATCCTCGAATAAAAAAGGCAATTTTCAACAAGATAAGTGAATTTTTAACTGCAAAAGATCACTTTTCGAAAAAAATTAAACAGCTGCATTTTTAGTGAAAAAATTAATTAAAAAAAAAACGAATTTTCAACAAAATTTGTTAAATTTTTAACCAAAGAAATGTACTTTTAACTAAAATGATGCATCACCAATAAAAAAAAATTTAACCAAACATTTGAATTTTTAACCCAGAAGGTGAATTTTCTACCAAATAAAGATAAATTTTAAACGAGAGTAGAATTGTTTAATTTTAAATTAGAGAAATATGTTTTTCACCGAACAAAATAAATTTTCAATAAAATAGTTAAATTTTTAACCAAACAGATGAATTTTCAACAAAAAAAATTAAATATATATACAAAAAATAGAATAGGTAAATTTTTAGTTGAAAAAATAAATTTTTAATAAATAAACTAATTTTCAACCAGAGAAATGAAATTTCAACCAAAAAGTTCAATTTTCTACCAAAAAAGAATAACTTTTGATTAATGTACATGAATTTTCAACCAAAAAGGTTAATTTTCTACCAAAAAAAGACTAATTTCTTAACAAAATAGATACATTTTTAACTAAAAGAGACAAATTTTCCACAAAAAATAGAATAGTTTAATTTTCAGTTAGAGAAAGAAGTTTTTAAGCAATTAAAATAAATTATCAAAAATATAGTTGAATTTTCAACCCAAGAAATGAAATTTCAACCAAAAGGAATAATGTTCTACCAAAAAAGATAATTTTCTACCCAAAAAAGACACATCTATAACAAAATAGATTTTCGGTTAGAGAAATAAGTTTTTAAGCAAATAAAATACATTTTCAACAAAATCGTTAAATTTTCGTCTAAATAAATGACTTTCATGCCAAAAAGATTAAATGACTATAAAAAAAATTTGACAACAAATTTAGTTACATTTTTAATTGAAAAAAAATAATTAAAAAGAAAAAACTAATTTTCAACCAATGAAATTAATTTTCAAACAAAAAGATTAATTTTCTATTACCAACAAAAAAATAATTTTTAACAAAATACATGAATTTCCAACCAAATATTTCAATTTTTATTAATTTTTTAACGTGATAATAGTCGAATTTTCAACCGAAAGGTGAATTTGTCACCAAGAAGATTAATTTTCTACCACAAAAGACAAAGTTTCAACAAAATACAGAAATTTTCGACCAAATAGTTGAATTTTCAACTGAAGAAGATAAATGATCACCAAGCATGGAATAGTTAAATTCAAAGTCAAGAAATGAATTAAAAAAAATGTTAACCAAATAGTTACATTTTGAACAAAAAAAAGACGATTTTTCAACTAAGTTGATGAATCATCAACTAAAAAAAATTAATCTTTCATAAATTACTTCCACTTTGAACTATAAGTAGTTGAATTTTGAATAAAAAAATCTACTCGCCGCGCGGAGACATTCTCATCGCGCGCAGCTCGCTTAGCGTGCAAGTTTGAGCGCACCTAGGACACGCGTCTGTTGGTTCGCACGCTTCGCGCTCGGCCTTTGTACTTTCCCCACAATCGTGCACAGAGCTTTCAAAACTAAACGTCAAAGTATCTACAACTGTAATTCGGTGATTGTGAATTCTCTTTTGTTAAAGCTCCTTCGGATTTAACGAACACATTCTCATCAGGTATATCGTGCTTCCCACATGATTTTCTCAAAAATGCGAACTTATCTACAATATATTTAGCACTATTATATAAAATGTATATTACTTTTATTTCTGTACCTCGGCCTGGAATTGCTTATTTAGATATTGCAAAATAATGTATAAATTTTATTTATCATGATTACATTGATATTTGTTCCTTATTTTGCATTAAATTTTACTCTCAGATACCCTGAAAATGTGTATCATTTCAATAAATGTATATTACTACAATTCGTAATAGGCATTGGTATTAAAACAAACGTATTTTCATTGTCTTGTTTATAGACTTGAAAAAAATGCGCATTCTATAAAAAAAACAATTTTGTTATTAAACATTCAATTGCCACTTGTGTCGTTTTTCCATAAATTTAATTTGTTCATTTTCAATATTCTTTTAAAAATTAAAATAAAAAATACGCATCCTAGCGTAAGGTGTTCCTGAAAAAATGTGTAGATGCAATTTAGGCGAAAATTTTTGTAAAATAAAAAGTTATTGTACCTTGCGTCGTTTATCCAAAAAGTTATTTTTTTTCATTTCTGAAGTATTCTTATAAAAAAAGTTTATAACAAATTTGTAGATCTTTTTTGTTTGAACAACTTTTGTCTGTTCATTTTTTTTGTCTCTTGTGCCGTTTTTCCAAAAACTTAATTTCTTTATTTTTAGTATTAGTTTTTACTATTAAAAGAAAATCTACTCGTCCCATCTAAAAATAAATGAGAGCAAATTTTTAGATCCTTTCTAGGTAAACAACTTTCGTCTATTAATTTTTTTTCGTACTTTGTGTCATTTTTCAAAAAAAAATTATTTTTCATTTTTAATGTTATTTTTTACGATTAAACCAAAAACTATGCATCCTGTTAAAAAATTATGGTTAACGAATTTGCAGGTCTTTTTGGGGTAAACAAATTTTGTGTTATTATTGTTTTCGTAGCTGGTGTTGTTTGTTCACAAGATTTTCATTTTTAATGTTATTTTTTACGAATAAAACTAAAACAACCCGCCCTATCAAAAAGTGATTTACAACCATTTTTTTTATATCTTTTGAGTGCATAATTTTTATGTATTCATCTTTTGTCGTATCTTGCACAGTTTGACCAAAAAATGGAATTTTTTATTTTTCATTATTTTTTTTTTTTTGAGCGATCAAAATTCGAATTTTCGATTATTTAAGAAAATTCCAAAAGTTGTTATCACAATCTTGTACGGTATTCAAAAATAATTAGTTTTACATTTTTTTACATTCTCATCATTTATGATTGAGAAAGTATTAGAATTGTCCGAAATTTGAGACCTCTGTTTTTCAACGGATCTCCACGTTTTGAGACCCCCTGAAGCCGAAAATCAAGTTTTCGCGATGGCGGCTGTCTGTCCGTCTAGCCGTCTGTCGGTAAGCACGATAACTCTCGAAAAAATGAACGGATGAAATCGAGCTTTGGCATACTTTTTTTAAGTCCTAAAGAAAAGAAAGAGTTCGTTAAACAGCAATTTTTGATGAAAATTCAAAAAGTTCAAGCATTTAAAAAATTTTTGAGACCATTTTTTAAAGATATGGAAAAGTGATGTGCGGCTTTATATAGTTATTAGAAAGCCAAACAATTTATCCTGATGACTTTTTTCGATAAAAAGAAAATTATGAGAGTTACAGCATTTACAAAATTAAAAAAATCAATGGAAAATCCAAATTTTAGGCCAAAAAACGCACGATATGAAAAAAGGCAAGAATAACAAAACGTTGATTTTTAAAAACCTTGCAAGATTATCATAACAACTTTTTGAATATTCTTGATTAATCGAAAATTCAAATTTTGATCGCACAAAAAATAATGAAAAATCAAAAATTCCATTTTATGGTCAAACTATGCAAGATACGAAAAAAAAGATGTACAGACAAAAATTATGCTTTCAAAAAAGATCTACAAATTTGTCTCTAATCACTTTTTGATAGGACCCGTAGTTTTTGTTTTATTCGTGAAAAATAACATTGAAAATAAAAAAATATTAAATTTTTGGAAAAACGACACAAGCTACGAAAAAAATTAGCGAAAAAAAATTTTGCACACAAAATACATCTACTAATTTTTTGTAAATCACTTTCTGATAGGACGCGTAGTTTTGATATTAATCATAAAAAATTACATCAAAAATAAAAATGAAAAATTTGTGGAAAAACGACAAAAGCTACGGAAAAAAAGTTGATAGACAAAAGTTGTTTATCCAAAAAATTCAAATTTCGAAGCAAACAACGTAAAATACGGAAAAAAATTTGAGAGCGCGATTATATCTTTTGAAAAGTCCTACAAAATTCCTTGCAACCATTTATCAATAGGACTCATCATATTCTTTTCTATTTATCGAAAGTACTATGCAGAAAATTGAAAATTCCAATTTCGAACCAAACTGCGTGAGATGAGGAAAAAAATTTCAATAAGGAATTGCAGCTTTCAAAAAGTCCAACAAAATTTATTTGAACTCTTTTTTGATAAGATTTGTCATTTTGGTTTTATTCATCGAAAATACTATGAAAAAAAGTTGAAAATTCAAACTTTGAGCTAATAAATTACGCAAAATATGGGGAATAGTATTTGGAAGAATTTCAGCGTATAAAAATTCCTACATCATTTCTTTTTACCATTTTTTGACAGAACTCCTCGTTTTTAATTTGTGAAAAAATCGATAATTCCAACATTACGCCAAAAGACGCGAGATACGTAAAAAATCTGAGAAAGGACTTGTTGGATATTTTGTTTTATCCATAAAAAATAATATGAAGAAAAAAAAATATTTTTGGCATAACAACACGCGATAGGGAAGAATGTCGGAAGAAACGATTGTAGTTTGTTTTTTTTATTTTAAGGTAACTCAGAAAATAAATATACCTTTACAAATGTCTGTCAAAAATCGAGATAACCCATTGTCGAGCGCGAAGTGCGAGATCCAACAGACGCGCGCCCTAGACGCGCTCAAACTTGCGAGCGAAGCGCGCGATGAAAATGTGCCCACGCAGCAGGCAGATTTTTTTATCGAAAAAAGTCATTAGGGTGAATTGTTTTGAAATCGCTTTAACTTTTTAAATTTTTATCAGGGGGTGTCAAATTTTAGAAAAATCTAATACCTTCTCTGATGAGAATGCAAACAGGTTTTTCAGTCGTTATTCACAAACTATTCTAGAATTTGCTAAAATTTTTGGTAGAATATTATAGAATGTTAAATTGTAAATTTTTTATGTCTTACAGTCCACATAAAATTAAATAAAAATTGAGCCAGAAACATTTTTTCAACTCAGAATTTATTAATTAAAAAGCTCCTTTCTCTATCCTTTACGTACATTTTGGCGCAATTTCTTACCTTTTTCAAAAGGTTTTTAAAACCTAAATACAATAATATTTCAAATTAGCAATATCAAACAGAAAAATTAAAAATAAAAAGAATAATTTCATAAATCCATCTAAATTTGTACCTGAGATAAGATTAATTTCAAAGAGTAAAACAAACATCGAAAAGAAATATAGAAAACCAATGTCAATTTTGAAAAATTCAAGTCAAAATTTGAGTCAAAAATTTATGAAACATTAAAATTGTTATACAGGTCTAAAAAAAAGTTTTAGAGACTCCACTTACTTTAAAAAATACATCTCAAAAAACAGAAAAAGAGATCTTTATAATGGTTAGGAAGGACGAACAAAAATTGACAATATGGAGATACAATAAGACAGTATACGTAATGAGCGTTGACATAGACGAGTTTTCATTGAAACCACTAATGAGGAAACGTGCGAAACTGAATTTGAATTTGAATGTGAGATAAAATTATTATGTGGACCGTAAGACATACAGAATTTACAATTTAAAATTCTTAAACATCGTCGGTCGAAGGAAAGGATTGCTTTGTTACTCATCAAATCATCTTACAATATTATAGAATGTATTGGAATATTTAGACGAATTGTAAGTTTTTCCACAATTTCTGAAACTTTCTAAAAATGTCAGGATTTTCGTCAAATATTTGAGAATATTTCTGGAACATTTTGGAATGCTCTAACGTGTAAGTATTTTTGAACATCCTAGATTTTTGTTTCAATTGTTCTAAGTATTATAAAGTATTATATAATGTACCATTCGGGAATGTTCTGGACATTTTAAATAATATTCTACAAATTTCTCTACTATTCTAGAATATTGTGGATTTTTCTGAATCATTCTAAAATATTTAAGAATTTACCAGATTATTCTAGCTTATTCCAGAAACGAAAATAGTGATTACAGTCCAACAAGTATTGCGAAAACAAAATAAATTACTGTAGTAAATTTGATGAGGCAAGAAATCATTGCCTAAATCAAACAACTTTCTGAAAGAACAACCTTGTTCGCCGAATCATAATTGATGGTAACAGTGCCTAATAATGTGTAAATAGAGTTATAAATCACTTTTGACATGGAAAAATAAAATATCATATAGAATATTAAATAATAGACGCGTGGCAGTGTGGCACACATGCCCTCCCACATGGTGTAGAATCACCTTCTCCAGGCAATGTTCGTCATTGCCATATAATATGCCTCTTACATAACGAGACTTTCTTTTCGACTCGGACGCATCCTCAATTTTTTTCTCGCAAATTACGACCTTGTGGTGAAATAAGGTTAACTAAATAAATATAGGTATTTTCGGTTAGATATTATTAAGAGCTGTTGATATACATACTTTCAGAGCGTGAATAACATACAATTTGCGTACTTACCGTGAAGAAAGTTTAAAAATGCCTTTCCTTTTTTTCATGACTTTTCATTCCATAATAAAGGTAGCATGAGATGATAAATAAGGCAGGTGTCTTCCATTACGCGTGTCTGTGTTGTAACTGCAATTAGCAATATGACATTATTTCTTGTGGTTTGCATATTGCAACCCATTCATTCCTAATTTCCACTTGTAGACATGCTGTTGCTGATGTTTCGCGAAAAAAGGGGTAGTCTATGAACTACGTTACCTATTTTAGGCTATTTTTCATCCCCCCCCCTCTGAAAAGTAACGTAGACCAACATTTTATCAAAACATAGGAAAGAGGGCGAATTTTTTACGAAAATAGGGTAATAATGAAGGAATAAATTCTTCCAAATAAAACTATTATAAATACCATATGGAATGCAACATGAAACACTTAAAATACTACCAAATGGTTAAATTTTCAACTTATAAAGAATAAATTTCCATCCAAAAATTGAATAGTGAAATTTTCAGCTAAAAAATTACATTTTAACCGCAAAAAAAAACGAATTTTCAATAAAGAAGTTGAATTATAAAACCAAAGAGGTGAATATTGAAACAATATGAATTAACAAATTAATTCGATGTTCAACCAAGTAGTTGAATTTTCAACTAAAAAAGTTGAATTTTTAATTGAATAGTTAAATTTTCAACAACAAAAAATGAGTTTTTCAGCAAGAAGATTATTGTTTTATCAGAAAACACGAATTTTGAACAAAATACATTAACTTTCAATACAGTTGGTGAATTTCAAAGCCAAAAGGACGAATTATCTATACAAAACGGTTGAATTGTCTACCCAAAAATATGAATTTTAAAAAAAAAAGTTCATTTTCAACCGAATAATTTTATTTTATACCAAATTGTCAAATACTCAACGAAACAAGGTTAAAATATGAAATTTAAAAAAATGGTTAAACTTTCAACCAAGTAGTTGAATTTTCAACTATAAACGATAAACTTTGAAAACAATAGTTGCATTTTCAACCAAAAGCATGAATTGTCCAGCAAGAAGATTATTGCTCTATTTACAAACACGAATTTTCAACAAAATACATTAATTTTCAACAAAATTGTTAAATGTTAAAGCCAAAAGGACGAATTATCTACAAAACGGTTGAATTTTCAACCCGAAAATATTAATTTTTAGCAAAAAAGTTAATTTTCAACCGAATAGTTTAATTTTCTACTAAATTCTTGAATCCTAAACCAAAGCAGATTAATTTAGACCCAAACAGATGTTACATTGTTGGTTAAAAGAATTAATTTTCAACCAAAAAAGAACGAATTTTTAAAAAAATAGTTACATTTTACAAAAGAGATAAATTTTCAACAAAAATGTCGAATCATAGAAAAAAATTAATTTTTAACAAAAGAGTTTAATGCAAATATGTTTTTTCGACCAAGTAGTTGAATTTTCAACTAAAAAATATGAATATTCAAATAGAAAAGTTTAATTTTCAATATCAACATCAATTTTCAACCAAAAGTGGAATTATTAAATTGTTAGTTGAAAAAATTAATCATCAACAAAAAAAGCAAATTTTCCACTAAAATGAAGAATCTTGAAGAAATTAATTATCAAGAAAAGAGTTAAACCCAAATGATGATTTGTTAACCCAGCATATTAACTTTCTATAAGCATGGAATAGTTAGATTTTCAATCAAGGAGGCTAATCTTTAAAAAAATATGAAATTTTAACAAAATAGTTCAACTTTCAACCAACTAGTTGAATTTTCAACCATAAAAGATAAAATTTGAAAACGAAAGTTGAATTTTCAACCAAAAGAATGAATTATCCAGAAAGAAGATTATTGCTCTACCAATAAGACACAAATTTTTAACAAAATTGTTGTATTTCAAAGCCAAAAGGACGAATTATCTACGAAACGGATTAATTTTCAACCCAAAAATATTAATTTTTAGCAAAAAAGTTAATTTTTAACAGGACAGTTTAATTTTCTACCAAATTCTATAATCCTAAACCAAAGAAAATTAATTGAGACCCAACAGATGCATTTTTAATTAAATAGGATGAATATTCAACCAAGAAGATTAATTCTCGACCAAAAAAGATGAATTTTTAACAAAAGACATGAATTTTCAACTGGAAAAGATCAATTTTCAATAAAAACATCAATTTTCAACTAAAAGTGGAATAGTAACATTTTTGATAACAAAAAATTAATTTTTAACAAAAAAAGAACGAATTTAAAAAAAGCGAATTTTCAACTAAAATCATGAATCTTAAAAAAATTAATTTTCAAGAAAAGAGTCCAACCCTATCCAAATGATGATTTGTTAACCCAGCAGAATAAGTGTCTAAAAATGGAATATTTAAATTGTCAAACAAGCAGGTGATCTTAAAAACCAGGAATTTTTAATAAAATAATTCAATTTTCAATCAGGCAGTTGGATCTTCAACTAAAAAAGCTGAATTTTCATTTATAAAACATCGGTTTACGAAAGAAATGTGATTTTTAACCAAAAATGCACGCTGCGCCCACGGCTCGCAAGTTTGAGCGCGCCTAGGGCGCGCACCTGTTGAATCTCGCGCTTCGCGCTCAATAACGTTTTTACCTCGCGCTATGCGCTCGGTAATTGTACTTTCCCCACATTTTTACACAGGACCTTTAAAATTAAATGTCAAACAATCGATAACTGCAATTTAGTGATTGTGAATTCTCTTTTGCTAAAGCTCCTTGGGCTTTAAAGAACATATTCTCATCGCGTGTCTCGTTAGAAAAAAAGGTTAAAACAAATTTTAAAATCTAATTTAAAAACAATTTTGTTTTCAAACATTTTATTGTACCTTGTGTCTTTTATCCAAAAAATTAAGTTGTTTATTTTTAATTTCATTTTTCACGATTAAAACAAAAATCACGCATCCTGTCAAAAAAGGGTTAATAAGAAGTTTGTAGCTCTTTTCTGGATGAAAAAGTTTAGTTTTTCTATTTTTTCGTAGCTTGTGTCGTTTGACCAAAATTTTTTTTTTTTAATGTTGTTTTTTATAAATAAAACAAAAAATACGCGTCCTATCAAAAAGTGATTCATGACAAAGTTGTAGATCTTTTTTTGGGGCATGGTTGTTGTTCTGTTAGCTTTTTTCATATCTTGCACAGTTTGACCGTTTTTCTTTTCTTGACTTTTTTTCATATCGTACGTTGTTTGGCTTCACTTGTTCATTTGCGTTTTTTTTTAATTTTGCAAATTCTATAACTCTGATAATTCTTTTTTATCGAAAAAAGTCATGAGGATGAATTGTTCGACTGTATGAGTACTACGAATAGCCGTAAATACAATTTTTTGATCTCAAAAAAAAAGTTACTAAAAATTTTGAAAATGCTTTAACTTTTTGAATTTTTAACCAAGAAAACTGGCTAACGAACTCGTACTTTCTTTTTATGCCTTAAAAACGTGCGCCAAAGCTCAAGCCAATCTGATCAGTTTTTCGCAAGCTATCGTACGTACAGACTACAGACCTTTTTACCTTTTCGATTTTTACCATCGTAAAAATAGTTTTTTCTGACTCAGGGCGTCTTAAAACATGGAGATTTTATGATAACCAAGTTAAATTTTACATGAAACCAATACCTTCTCATTAGGATGAGAAAGTAAAAAAACAAATTTTCATCAAAATAGTTACATTTTCAACAAAAGAGATGAATTTTTAACTAAGATTATGAATTGAAAAAAAAATTAATTTTCAACAAGAGTTCTACCCAAAAGATGATTTTTTAACACAGTTGAACTTTCGAGCAAAAAAAGAGCTCTTTTGAACAAAATAGTTACATTTTCAACAAAATAATACATTTTTCAACAATATACTTTACTTTTTGACCAAACGAGATGAAGTCCGAATCAAAAATATAATAGTAGACTCTTCAAATAAAAGTAGTCGATTTTTCTCGTTGGTGCCTATTAATTTAGTTCGCATTTAAGCGAAAAAACGTGAAAAAGCGATGAAAGGGTATGTTTCTTAAAAACAGAAAAAAGAAGAATTCTTTAAAATTGATCATCAAGAAACGTACAAAATGTTATCTAATTTCGTAACATTACTTCCACTACCCACCCCCCTGTTACCAATCGTAGTTTTGAGAGTGACCCCCCCCCCTCAAATTGGTAATGCAGTTTATGGACGGCTCCTGAACTACTGCCTCCTTATATATGACAATCATCGAATTATCAATTAAATATAAAGGATTGGTCGTCTTCGTAAATTTGAGGACTACAACAAAAGGTCAAAAATCTCCAGCTAAATGAACCTGTCT
The DNA here is from genome assembly GCA_011634705.1 of Andricus grossulariae. Classification (NCBI taxonomy): domain Eukaryota; kingdom Metazoa; phylum Arthropoda; class Insecta; order Hymenoptera; family Cynipidae; genus Andricus; species Andricus grossulariae. The sequence goes on from JAABKJ010007545.1 coordinate 19,039,328, forward strand.
GAATAAGTCAAAGGTCCTAAGTAAATGTCGTGCTTTCACCGACAGGACTCAGCAATGCGAACCTACTCCAACTTGATTGTCATGCGAAATATAAAATCACCTTTGACCCTCGATTTAGCATCCCATCTTTTATTGCATCATCTGCTATTATGAGATGAGTTTTGTCACTCTTCTCAAAAAAATATTTCAGAACATTCTAAATCTAAAATTATATATAACTTTACCATTTTTTTACCATTACCATCTCTTTAAACTCTACACTTGAATCGTTAAAAAATTTACTGATTAAATAATTCCAGCATGTTTTGACTGAAATATCAGTCACTTTGACTATCAAATCAGTCTTTTTACCAGATAAATCAGTCAATATTGCTGTCTAAATCAAATAATTACTTGAAGTGACTTCAGTCATGGAAATGACTGATTGGTCTGTTTTAATAAAAATTGATAATTATTTATGAATTTTTCTTCAATAAAGTCCTACATTTTATTAAATGATAAAAACCATCCATACATGGCTGATTAACACATTGAAAGCTACGCATTAGGTAATTAAAAATGATTGATTTACTTAGTGAAAGTTATTGGTTCAGATCATTCAAAATTACTGATTGGGTAGTGTACGTTAGTGATCAAATCAATATTGGCAGAAAATAAATATTCTTGGTTAAAAAGTTACTACTTTGTTCAAAATTTATTTTTGGTTCAAGATTTATCATTTGATAGTTTAACATTCATCTTTTTCCTGAAAATTCATTTGGATCTTCTTTGGTTGAATTTTACTGCTTTCTAATTTGAAATTAAAATCTTGCTTAAAATACAAACTTTAAAAAAATTAAAATCCAACTATTTTATTTAATTCTTCAAACTTTTCTTAATTCTTAATGAATACAATTTTTTGGACCAGTATACAAGAAAAAAATATTTTCTAATTAAAGTTAATTCTTTTTAATTCAAAGTCTAATATTATATTTGTGGTTTAGAATTCATCTCTTTTGATCAAAAATGCTACTATTTACAGTTGAAGATTTAATATTTTCTTGAAAATTGATTTTTAGTTACAAATTGTTTTCTTTTTTTTTTTGTTAAGAAATAATTTTATAAACTGAAAATGCAACTAATCTATTTTTGGCTAAGAATTGATCGTACTTAGGTCAAAACTCAACTATTACATTTCACATATTGAGAAATCATCGATTTTTGTTGTTTTTTTAAATTTAACTACTTCATTCAAACCTGAAACACTTCGTGAAAAATTCATTTTTGTTGTTATTATTGATTCATCATTTTAATTGAAAATTTAAGTATTTTGTCAGAAAAAAAATCAGTTTGTTTAATAAAGTTCAATTCATTCAAATTCTTATGAATTTCATCAGTCTCTTAAATTTTCTTACACCATTCTAAATGTACTCTAATTTAACTGAAATCAATTGAATTTTTTCGATTTTTGTTTCATTTTTTCTAATTGTTTTGAATTCTTTTAATTCTAATAATTCTTACAAATTTCGGTTTTTATTCTTCAAAATTGAACTATTCCAAGAGAGCATTCATAATTACATACCTTTAAAATATAAATATTGAAAATAGGATAATTTGCAATGCAATATTTTCAAAATTCAAGAAATTTTAATTGCATCCCTTATCATTTTAAAACTTTGAATTGTAAAAATTTTTAAACTGAAGTGCTTTTAATTTTTTAAATTTTCAATTAAAAGCTACGCAAGTTTTAATTTCTTAAATTTGAAATTTTTATGAATTACATTTAAAATTTTATCAATGTCATAGATTTAAAATTGAAATCTTTTGATCTTCAAAATCATCACAATTTAGGAATTTTTATTGATACGTCTTAAAATCATAAGGAGTTTCACTTCTTAATTGTAAATATTCAAAATTGAAGAATTTTAAGTAGCAAATCGTCAAAATTAAACAATTTCCAATTGTAAATCTTGAAACTTAAATCATTTAAAGAAATGTTCCGAAAGAATTACTTGTATAATGAAAATCTCGAAAATTGTCTAATTTGTAATTCTATGCTTGACTTCTGATTTCCAAAATCATGCAATTTAGGAATATGTATTCATACGTTTTTAAATTAAAGGATTTTCATTTTTGAATTGTAAATCTTCAAAATTAAAGAATTTTAAATTGTAAATCGTGAAAATTGAAAATTGTTCTATCGTAAGTCTTCAAAGTTGAACTATTAAAAAGAATGTTGCAAAAAAATGTAAATCTTGAAAATTGTATAATTTGTAATTCTTTACTTTCAAAATTTAAGAATTTTCAATTATAGCTCTTTAAAATTGCAGATTTTCAAATTGTTAATCTTTATGAAGATTTTCTAATTTTGAAAATGTACCGTACAAAACTATTATAATTTTGATGATTTACATGTAAAATTTCTTAAATTTGGAAGATTTGAATTGAAACCTTGGCTTTTGATTTCCAAAATCGTCAAAATTTAAGAATTACTTTTTATATACGAGTATCGTATTCGTACTCGTATCTCTAAAATTCAAGAGGTTTCAGTTCTCGCTCATTGAAATTACAGAACGATTTAAATTTTAAGTTTTATAAAAAATCAAAATTCATTTAATTTTGAAGATTTTCAACATTGATGAGTTTTTGATTGTAAGTACATCATCCCATATTGACTCATTAATTTTTTTCTTCGCTTCTAATTCATTCTGAGATAAAATATAATATTTAAATGAAAGTTACAGATTACTGAATGGCAATGAAAATAAAAAAAATAAAAATGGTATGAAAGCTGATGTAGCTATTTTAATATTTTTTAAATTTATGATTTTTACTTATATTGTACAGTACTTTAAATTTTATAGAGTGATTATTTTTCAACATGTTCTTAAAATTTTACTTATATTTAATTTTTCTTATAATTTTATTTGGTTATGCTAGTTAAATTTTTTCCCGCCCGAAGGTAGTTTTAAAGGGCGAAACTTAAGCTGTAAAATAAAATATAATTTGTGGCGGCCCTGCGGAATTAACCTTAAAAATCATCAGTGCATACAATGGTATCCGACAAGGAACATTTGAGACACTGCATTATTTTTGCATCCCAATTGAAAAAATGCAGCTGATGCGATCGAAATGATATGGCCAGCCTGAGGAGAAGCACACATAAAAAGTGTAGAAAGTGGTTCCAAAGATTTCACAATGGCGATTTTTCAATTGAAATGCAAAAAGAATGCAGTGTCTTAAATGTTCCTTGTCGGAAGCGATTGTATTCAGTAATGAATTTTGAGGTTAAGTCCGCAGGTCCACCACCCATTAGATTGTGTTTTGAACTTTAAGGTTCGGCCTTTAAAACTACCTTAGGACGGAAAGAAAATTCAAGTTTGACAAAGAGTTACAAAACGTCAAAGTAAAGGCATCGAATTAATGTATAGACCCAATAATAATTTTTTGTTAAATAATAATTTTTGTTTGTTTGCACTATGGTTCGACGGTGTAGAATTTTATTGTTGTCTTTTTCACGTGACAATTCAATACCTGCACGGGCAAAATAGTTCAACTAAGGCTTCAATAGGCTTTTACTTTTCAAAGTCAAGGCTAATTTTTAATAGGTCATCCGGTTAGTAGTCCGATACTATCGGTCGGTAGTGTATATTTCAATCTAATAATTAGGCAACTTTATTCCACAAAAAAGAAACCAAATTTAAATATAAAATCCTGTCTGGACATCTCCATAGTACCATAAATACTTATATAACCACCGCCCATGAATTCATGATACATGTCGCAGGTTGTAAGCTGCTTTTATCTTTGCGACCGGAAGATAAATCAACGCTGACATCGGATCGGTCGGTCAACGACTGGGTCGGGCCGAAAGGGCAGATTCGTAATCCCGTAATTCTTATTCCCTCAGGGATCGACTAACGATTCAAGAGACGAGTTTCGAGTGCACTTAGCACCGACTTACTTAGTGCCGACAGTGGTGGCATTTAGCATGAAGCAGCACTGTGCCGCGCACCTACTGCTATGTACTTATTCACTTAATGCACTTACGCAAGACTTTTTCTTTTGATCGCCGACCACATCGAAGACAAGAAGACGATACGAGGGACACTAACTACACCGAATCTAACCAGGAGCATGAGCATTTATGCAACACTGATCATTGTCTCATGTCTCGAGTCGAATTCCAGCGACTTTCTGATCGACACCAGATTCGCCGAGAGTTCACTCCAGATTATATTCCAGGTCTAAAAGACCAACTTAAGACTACAGCATAGGCAGGTACAGGCCTGTCTTAAAGTGGTCTTAAACTGATCTTTTCTGGTCCTGAGAAGACCACAGTCCTTGTGTCCCAGTCAGCTATCCTTATTTCAGAGAGAGAAAGAGTGGTGTCAATTTCAATGCCATAAAAATGATGCAGGTATAAGCTGGAGGATACATACAAGAAAAAGACCAAACGTTGTTTGAAACTGGTCTTAAAGTGGTATTGAATTTTTTTAATTAAGATTGAAAAGAAATCCATTTTATCATGAATAATTTTGGCAGAATAAGCAACAAGTTGATTCATAATTAAAAAATAAACTTCAAAGAACCTCACTTTTCCGCTCCTTTTTATACTACGAGGAGGGCAACATGTTTCGAGGCCAATTTAGACCTACTCATCAGGGATTATTTATAGGGAGTAACTAAAGGTATGAAAAATAAATAAACCTGTAAAGAAAATATTTTTAACAGTATTCATTCAAAATTTTGATTAAGTTTAATGTCATCGAATATATTTATTGAGAAATTGATTGTTCAATAAAGAAGAAAACTTTCTGTTATCTAGTCAAATTGTAGAACTGAAAATTCAACGATTCTATTTTTATCTAAAAACTTATCCTTTTTAGTTTAAAACTCTACCATTTAGTGAAAAATTCATGAATTTTTTGAAAAATCGTTATTTGATAGAAAATAAAGTTCTTGTGTGAAAATTTTTGGTTAAAAATTAATTTTCTTATCTGAAAGTTGAACTGTTCCATTTGAGATTGGAAATTTATTATTTTCAAGTTGAAAATTCAATCCATTTGGTGGAAACTTAATAAATATTTTGTTGAAAATTAATCTTGTTTGTTGAAAATTTATCTTTTTCGTTGAGGATTCATCTATTTTTCAAAAAATCTATTATTTCGGATGAATTCAACTAGTTGAAAAATTGTTTTTCTTTTCATGAAAATAGATTTTTGAACTGAAAATTCAATGATTCCATTTTTATTTGAAAAATTATCCTTTTTAGTTTGAAATTCAACTATTCAGTTGAAAATGTATCAATTTTTTGGAAATTCGTTATATGATAGAAAATAAACTTTTTGCTTGAAAATTCGTGGATAAAAATTAACTTTCTTATCTGAAATTGGAACTATTCCATTTTAGGTTGAAAATGTATTCTTTTTAAGTTGAGAATTCAAACTTTTTAGTGGAAACTTGATTTGTATTTTGTTGAAAATTAATCTCGTTTGTTGAAAATTTATCATTTTGGTTGAGGATTCATCTATTATTTCAAACATTCCATTTTTGTTTAAAAACTTATACTTTTCAGTTTAAAATTCCACCATTGAGTTGAAAGTGTATGAATTTTTGTGAAAATTCGTTATTTGGTAGAAAATAAGCTTCTTGCTAAAAAAAATTCAACCATTTAGTTGAAAATGTATGAATTTCATTGAAAATTGGTATTTTGATAGAAGATACATTTTTTGGTAGAAAATTCATGTATTTCATGTATTTCCTACGTAATTTGTGGTTGACCCTATAATTAATTATCATCAAATTCTGTCTGAATTTTGTATTTTAAATTCTTCAAGATAAATTGTGAAACAAACATTTTTTTGTATTAAGGTAGATTTCGTACCTGAATAGAAAATTCGGAAAATTAATTCATGTTTTGTTGAAAATTAATCTTGTTTGTTGAAAATTTATCTTTTAGGTAGCTATTTTCAAAGAAATCTCTTATTTCGGATGAATTCAACGAGTTGATAAATTGTTTTTCTGTTCTTGAAAATAGATTTTTGTAAATGAAAATTCGGCGATTCCATTTTTGTCTAAAAACTTATTCTTTTTAGTTCAAAATTCAACTATTTAGTTAAAAATGTATCCATTTTTTGGAAATTCGTTATTTGATAGGAAATAAACTTCTTTCTTGAAAATTCGTGGTTAGAAATTAACTTTCTTATCTGAAATTGGAACTATTCCACTTTAGGTCAAAAATGTATTCTTTTTAAGGTGAGAATTGAAACTTTTTAGTGGAAAATTAATTTGTATTTTGTTGAAAATTATTTTGTTGAAAATATACGATTTTGGTCAAGGATTCAGCTTTTTTTCAATTCATTTTTCGGATGAATTCAACGAATTAAAAAATTGTTCTTCCTTTCTTGAAAATACATTTTTAAACTGGAAATTTAACAATTCCATTTTTGGTTGAAAACTTATCCTTTTAATTTTGAAATTCAATCATTAAGTTGCAAATGTATAAATTTTATGAAAAATTCGTATTTCAATAGGAAATAAACTTCTTGGTTGAAAATTCATGTATTTAGCGTATTTCTTACGTACTTTGTGGTTGACCCTATAATTATTATCAAATTCTGTCTAACTTTTGTATTTTAAATTCTTCAAGATAAATTGTGAGACAAACATTTTTTTTCCTTTAAGGAAGATTTCGTACCTGAAAGGAAAATTCAGATAATTCACAATTATGACCAATATAACAAATATAATGGAAATTCTTTCATTCCATTAGGAAAAACCTTAATTGATTCTATGTGCTGTATTATTAATTAAGAATTTTATCTTTTTATTTCATATATATAATATAATTCCTTTTGCCCGCCGACTGGATGAGAATTTAGTCCCTTCAGGTTTTTCTTCTCGAGTTCGGAAGGCATGATGAAAGTTTGATGGGATTCTATGACACGTGTCTCGCGGATAAGTTGGCTGATATTACTGCCACGCGTCTCAGGAATGCCATATAGCGAGTGATTAATTAAGGCGGGATGTTTTGCTCGATGACCCAAAATATTTTCGCCCTTATAAAATTCGCCGATGAGCATTGCTTTTATTATCTTCAGGTTTCTTTGTCCCGGTTTGCGCTTTATATAAGTAACCTGAGAAATAAAACGAAACGCTTCAAACTCTTCAAGTTGGACAAAAAGTACCGAAACGAGTCCATTTAATTAACAATTAAGTGTTCCTTAACCCGACTCAAATCAATTTCATTTGATATAAATATTTATAGCGAATTTATATTGAATGTATTCCCATTTTTAATACTTTTACCCTAGAAGGATTTGTTCGTGTTTTAATCCTGTCTATGAAAAAGTGGTTCGTTTCGGAAAATTTGCGATTGTTCCTTTTTTCTAGCTTATCTGATAAAATCATTTTCATTTTTCACCCTCATTTTTGTTGAATATCTAATTTGTTTTTGTAAATCGCAATTTTTAAATATTTGTGAACATTCATTTCTTGAAGAGAACTTTTAAATTGTAAATGATTCGTTGATAATAAAGGCAAGAATTCTTTTCTTAACTTTTTGACCAAATCTTTAGAAAATAACAAAAGGATTCTATTCATAACCCATTGATAAAATTTATGTCTGATTCTTTCTAAATATTATTGATAAAGGAGAACATTTTTAAAAAATTAAGGAAAACTTTGAATTATTTATAAATATATTTCAAAGCTTTAGAAATTTTTAAAACATTCTAAAATAATTTGAAATTTGAAAATATTTTTAAAAATTTGAAACAAAATGTAGATTTTTGAAGTATTTGAAATAAAATTTGTAAGCTTTTCAAGGATTTTTAAAGATTTTGAGATAATAAAATTTGTTCGTTACTATTCTAGGGAAGATATAAATTGATTTTTCATTTCGAAAAAACAATTTTAAGACAATATTCTGAAATATTTTAAAACATTTTCAATAATTTTCTCAAATTTCCTAAAAGAATTTAGAAGATGGTAGAACTAAATTTCTTTATTTTGCAAGATTGAAAAAATTTTAGCAAAAATTAAAATCTCGAAAATGTAGAAAATATATTACATTGTGGTTACAAAAAAATTACCGGAACCGACAATAAGATTTCTGAAAAAATATTTTATTGATTCAGATTTTACTTTAAAAGATTAATTTTCAGCTTTGAAGATTTGCTAATATGTCGAATAAGAATTTGGATTACTTTAAGCCCATTTTTAAATTTTTGCAGAATTAAAAAAAAATTAGGAAAACTTTTAATTGATTTTTTATTTAAAAAAACTAATTTTAAACAAATATCTTCAAATATTCCAAATCATTTCCTTTAATTTCATAAAAGAATGTAGAATGTTTTGTACCAAAAATTTTCAATTTTGCAAGATTACGAAATTCTGGAAAAAATTCGAATAAGTTCAAGAGACATTCAGAAATTTTAAAAAGATACAAATATAATATTTAACTTAAAATGATTTCAACAAATTGAAAGCAAAATTTACAGTTTTGAATATTTTAAACAAAAGATTTAGAACCTTTTTAAGAATCTTTAACAGTTGCAGGAAAAAAAAATCTTCAGAATTCTCGTAAAATTGAAAATAATTTTTCATTTAACAAAAATTATTTAAGGAGAATATTCAAAAATATTTCAAAAGATTCCGCAAGATTTCTAAAATTGTCAAAAATGAATCTGGAAGATCTTGAGGAAATTTTCATATTCTTGCAGACATTTTTCAAAATTTTATCGAAATTGTAATCATTTTAAAAGATTTGCAAAAAATTATTATAACATGGTTTTAAAATAATTCAAAAATAATGAAAAATTTGAGAAGATTTTTAAAAACTGATAACAAAATGTAGATTTTTGAAGATTTCAAAATAAATTGTTTAATCTTTTTATGAATTTTGAAAGGTTTCGAAATAGTAAAAAAATTTCCCCTAGGTATCAAAGAAAATTTACAAGGATTTTTTGTTTTTTTAAATTAATTATTTTGATTTTTTTCGAAGCGTCAAAAAGTTCTGAATATTTTTCAAACTGTCCTAAATTTTTCCTACAATTCTTCAAAATCCTATATAATAAAAAGAATTTCTTAGAATTTTTCTAGCTACTTTTGGATATGTCTGAAATTTTGAAAAGCTTTTTGAATTTTCTCGCGAAACCTAGGAAAATTTTATTGTATTTATATAACCCTAAGGCAAATGAAAAATTAAACTTGAAAAATAAATAGTTATTCGAAATTTGTATTTTGTATTAAAAATGATTTTTTGCCTCAAATTATAATTTCTATAGATGTTTTTTAATTCTTCACTGAAAAATCTTTTCTGGTTGCGGATTCAACTTTTTTGTTGAAAATTCGTATTTTTGATGAACTGAACTCTGATTTATAATAAAAATATTTTCCAAGCTTAATATCAACTATTATATTTTATGTTGAGAATTCATCTATTTTGGTTGAAACTAAGCTTTTCAGTTAAAATTCAAACTAATTTGTTAAAAATTCACAATTGGTTGAAGATTCATAATTTCAGTTCAAAATTTATCTGTTTGGTTGAAGATTCATCATTTCATTTCAAAATTCGTCTTTTTTTGGTCGAAAAATTGACCCTCCTGATAAAAATTTATGTTTTTGGTTATAAATTCAACTACTTGGTTTGAAATTAACTTTTTTGTTAAAAATTAACATTTTTAGGTTAAAAATTTTGTTTATACTTGAAGAGAATAAACAAATTTTTTAAGATTTCAGGAAAGAAATGATTTTTTTTAAAAGTTATCTTTCAAAGAATGTAGAAAAACATGTCAAACCATTTCAAAAGATTTTCAAAATTGTAAAAAAAAAACAATCGGAAGATTTTTGGGCAATTTTTTTGATCATGCAGAATTTTTTCTAAATTCTAGGAAAAATTTATATAATTTGAAAAGATATGTAGAAGGTTTAGAAGTTTTTGAAAGAATCAAAGCCCATTTGAAAATAAAAAACTATTTCAAATTTGTTGATAAAAAATAATATGTAGGAGCGCTGGGTAATCCTCACTTTTTCTCCTAATCCTCTCATCACTTCCCTTCGAATCCTCACTTCTCCCCCCTCCATCTTCCCTCTTATAACTTCCCCTACCACCTCCTCCTCTACTTATCCTACTCATTCTCACCTTCATATTCCAACTCCCCTAACTTCCCCTCCCACAATTCTTCCCACAATTCTTCCCACTTCCTTTCTTGCCGCCCCTCATTTCTGCTGACTCACCCTACTTCTCCTTCCTTCACCCTTTTGTGGGTCTTCTTGTGGCTTACACCTAGAACGAGAGAGGGCATAAGCTTCCCTGAAAAACTGAAAAAAGTCGAAAATTACACCTCCAGTCAGATAGGAAGTATGTCTGTCGAAACTTATTTTTTGTCAACAAATATGAAATCTTTTTTCAAATTTCAAATTGCTTTTGAATCATTTAGCATGGAAGAAAGGGAAGCAAGGAGAGGGGAATTAGAGGAGGAAGAAGTAGGGGAATGAAGGGTAAATGATGGGAGTGCAAGTAGAGAAAGGGTGGGGAAGTGTAGGGAACAGTAGTATGGAATTGATGATAAGTAGAAGGTGCGGAAGCAAGGGGTGTAGAGGAAGCGAGGGGAGGTGTAGTAGGGTAAGTGATCAAAAATAAGGTAGTAAGTAGGAAAAGCGAGTAGAAGAAAATTAAAGGAGGGAGAAGTGGAGGGATTGAATAGAAGTGATGGGAGGGGAAGTAGGAGAAGGGTAGGAAAGTGTGTGAAATGGTAGTCTCGAAGTGAGAATGGTTAGGGGGTGGGACTTAGAGGAAGTAGGGAAGGATAAGTAGCATAAACGATTGGAAATGAGGGAAAGGAAGTAGAAAAGTGAGTTGAAGTGAGTTAAAGTGAGGAGTTTTGAAGCGATGCGAGGCGTAGCATAAAAGCGAGGATGCGTTACGGGAGGGGTAGTAGGGAAAGTGCGGAAAGGGTAATCAGCAGAGGGACAAGTAAGGGAGTGGAAGGAAATTGACAGAAGGTGTAGTAGGAAAGTGAGGGTGCGTAGGGAAGCAAAAATAGTGGAAATGAGAGGAAAATTAGAAGAGGGAGAATCAGAGGAATGGAGGTAAAGTGTCAGGCAGGAATTACGCGAAGGGTGTGGAAGTGTTAAGAGCGGTAGTGGAAATGTCAGGATAAGTAGGGAGGAATAGAAGAATGGAGCGGGAAGTGAATGGAGGAGAAGTAGGAGAAGTGAGGAGAGTGGAACTAGAGAAGGAAGAAGTAAGGGAAGGGATTGTAAGTGAAAAGCGGAGTAAGGGGAGAAATATAAGGGACAGGTGGGCGAAGTAGGGGAAGTGAGAGGTGGGGAATCATGGAAGGGGAAGGAAAATAGAAGGAAAGAAATGGAGTAGGGAAGATAAAGATTTGAAGGTGAATTGCGAACAAAGAGGCATGCATCGTTTTAGCATTTTTCCTCGACACATATTGCAGATCTGGACTTTTGCATCCTTTTAGGACATGCTTTCGGACCTTATCTTCCACGGAGGACAAACGTGTTTCGCATAACAGCGTCGAGCCACGCTACGTGTGTGTCCCTCTCGTCGGTCTCGTACTTTTTGCCACAATTTTGCATACGCCACGATTTCGTGCGTGGACGTGACTTCGGATATCATTCTCCAATTTCTTCCTGCTATCCAACCAAAACGGAAGTGCAATTGCAGCTGACTTTCACGTCACGTTCCAGACCATTCTCATAATCGTTCTCTACATTTTTCATCCGAAAGTTTACCATTTTGTCTATCATAATTCTCTTTTAATTACTGTTTTTTTTACCTTATTGTGTTTACTTTTATCCCTCAGGACATTTTAGATTGAATATGGTACTGTTATTTCAAAGACTTATAACAATCATCAAGTTCGGGTATCTAAGCGGTTCAGTAGCACGATTTTAGGTAAAAAAAGGGATTTTTCATAAAAAGGGGATTTTATTTATTTATAAAATCTTTTTATATCATATGGATATCTTGTACATTTTTAACGAAAATTCTCTCTGAGAGCAGCGCCTTTTTTAGCAAGTTTTCTAGCTGTTTTGTGCTTAAAAAATTTTTTAGCGCGCCTTCAAAAACTTGTTGAACACTTCAGTAATTATTACTGATATATGTAAATCGATTAGAAAAAAAATTCTAGAAGATTGAAGATTGAAAATTAGATAGACAACCAAATTGAAAGATGCGGATGTTTGAATTTTTATTAAATGTATTTTTATCAGTAGATGGATTTTTGATTCCTTATTCTCATCAATTTTTTCTTTGATATAATTTTTTGAGCACAGAGACCTGAGTAGTTTTAAATATTTTTCTAAGTTTTCTAGAAATAAATAGTTTGAGAAACATAAAAATAACTCCTAAAAACTTACATTTTTTTTCTTAGACGTTTAAGTTTGTTTCAAATTATTTTCATCAGTTGAAATTTTTAGCTATTCAAAATATTTTTTAATGTTAGCTAAAAAAAGATTATGGTATAAAAAAACAAAATTAGAACAATTATTATTCACAAAAATAATAAAAAAAAAAGAAAACAATTTTTGAAATACGCAGTTTACTAGCCCCTATTTTACCTTTATCTCGTTTTCACTCAATTGTACATTTTTTGTCAACAATTTTATACTCTAGTAGAAAATTTATTTATCTTGTGGAAAATTAAACAATTTGGTTCAAAAGTCATGCTTTCAGGTTAAAAATTCAACTGTTTGGTCAAGAATGAACTTTTTTGTTTAAAATTCATGATTTTCCGGATTGAACATTTTAATGGTTTGTTGAACAAAAATCTTTTTGGATTGACATTTCAACTATTTTGGTAGAAACTTGAACAATATGGTCGAAAATTAAGATTTTTGTTTCAAATTCCTATTTTCGGATTGAAAATGTAACTTTTTTTGATGAAATATGATTTTTTTAGCTCAAAAATAAACTTTTTTTTGTTGATAATACATCATTTTGGTTTGGACATCCAAAGGTTTTGTTGAAATTTCATCTATTAGAAATGAAATTTTCAATATTGCAGTGGAAAATCCAACCATTTAGTTGAAAAATGACTTTTTTATTAAAAATTCATGTTTTCGGATTGCAAATTGAACTGTTATGTTGAAAATTCATCTTTTTAGTTTAAAAAATCCACAATTTGTTTGAAATCTTTTTCCTTTCTTGACAGAAAAATCTTTCGTGGTTGAAGATTTATCTCTTTGGTATAGAAAATGTAACTTTTGTGCTGCGAATTCCTTTCTTGGTTGAAGATTCACATTTCCGGGTTCAAAATTTAACTGTTTATTTGATAAAGTTCGTTTTATTGGCTTGAAAATTCAACAATTCGGTTGAGATTTTTCTTTCTTTATTAAAATACTTTCTGGTATGAAGATTCATCTCTTTGGTTCAAAATTTTAATATTTTGTGAAAAATCCTGTTTTTTTTTGTTGTTGCAAATTAACTTTTTTTGTTGAAAATTGATATTTTCGGATTGAAAATGTAATGTTTTGTAAGAAACTCTTCTTTTTGGCTTGGAAATATAATATTTTATTAGAAAATTCAGCTATTTGGTAAATCATTTAAATATTTGGTTATTAATATTTTATAGCTGAAAATTCAATTTTTTTGTAGAAAATTCGTCTTTTTGGCTTGAAAACTAGAAAATTTGGCTGGAAAATCATAAATTTAGTTAAAAGTCGCCCTTTTTGGATAAATTAAATAGTTTCTTATTTAAAGTTAAAATTTTGTTGTTTGGATGTTAACTATTATTGTTTTCGTTATGAATTTATCTTTTTTGGTATAAAGTTCAACAACTTGATAGAAAAATTTATCTTTTTGGCTTGAAAATTCAAGAATTTGGTTGAATTTTTCGTTCTTTTTTGAAAAACCTCCCTTCGTTGCAGATATTCATTTCTTTAGTTGAAAATTTATCTACTTTGTTGAAAATTATTTTTCGTGGTTTAAAATTACCTGTTTTTGTTCAAAATTGACATTTTTGGGGTGAAAATTAAATTATTTTGTAGAAAATTCGTCTTTTGAGCTTGGAAATTTTCCAATTTGGTTGATAATTAAACAATTTGGTTGATAATCGAAATATTTGGGTAATAATTAACTTCGTTCGATAAAAGTTTATATTTTTGAATTAAAACTTCAACTAATTTGTACAAAATTTGGTTTTTGGCTTTTTAATTGAAACTAAACAATTTTCTGTTTGAAATATTAACTATTATACTTTTCGTTAAAGAGTACTTTCGGGTATAACATTCAATTACTTTATTAAAAATTCATTTTTTTTCGGTTGAAGATTCATCATTTTAGTCGAAAATTCATATGTTTGGTTTATAATCCGTCTCTTCTTTTAAAAAATCAATCTTCTTGGTTGAAAATTTATATTTTTCTCCTATGAAGCCTACTAATTCTACAAAGATATTGTTTATTTGCAACGAAGATGTCCTTGACGTCTAAAAAAATAGCCAATGAATCGTTTAGAAAATATTTGAAACTGGAATTTTCAAAACTTCAAAAATAATCTTCTTCAAATCGTATTGTGGTTTCATGAACTAATGTTTTGTTTATGATTCCTAAAAAGTGAATGAAAACTTTGTTGAAAAAAGCGAGAAAAGGGAAAAATTGGGCCAAAGTTTACGATTTCAGGTGTTTTAGAGGATTTTTCAAATTTCAGAGATGAAAGAGGAAAAAGGCAATCAGGTAAAAAGGGGGACAGAATGTGATTGATTATTCCCGTATTTATATTTACTATCCCTGCAAGTTGCAAATATTTTTCTGTGATTTTTCTAGAGCTGGTAAATATTGTGACCTTTTCTAATTTTTAATTTGCAAAGCTAAAATTTTTATATAGGTAACCTTGGCAATAATTGAAACTATTTTTTAAGTAAAGACTTGGATTTTAAGCTTAGCGCTTCTTAGGCGGATGAAAAGAGTTTTTCAAAGTCCAGCCAAGTGGAAATAATGAGTCCCTGACAGTCTGGATATCAGCCCTCGTCCACACTTTCTCAGCTTTCCGTCACTCGAATCACCCTTTATCCTTCTAGCTTTTTCCTCTCGTGCTTTTTTTCTTATCGATCTGACATCACTTTGCCGTTTTCGCGCTCTATATTTCCTATAATAACGGGAAATAAAATCCCGGCACGTGCCTGGATGTCAGAGATATGTCCACAATATGAATCCTTTCACATAATTTGTAGGATGAAAATGAAAGATGAATTAAAATGTTTCGGTTGGATGGATAATTCTACTGAAACAAGTAGAGGTAATTATTATTAAATAAACTCGAAGGCGATTTCGTAATTTATATAATGATAATTAACTTATTGCCATAACCCTCGGTTCTTGATATAACATTTTTTAAATTGTCAAAAATATATCCATATCTTTAATAATAAACAAACGTTAGATCTTGCTTGGATCAGATATTAATTTACATAAAGTATAAAAATGAAACAACAAGAAAGAAATATGTAAAAAATTTAATTAAGTTATCGCCATGACCTCGGTTCTTAATATAACATTTTTCAAATTATCAAAAATATATACTCATCTTTAATGATAAGCATATGCCAGATCTTGCTTCCATCATATATTAATTCACATAAAGTAACAAAATAAAACAACAAGACAAAAATATTTAAAAAATTCAATTTAATCGAAGAACCGGAAAATTAGGTTAGCTCAGCCCCAAATTCTGAATTCTGAAAATGAAATATAAATTGAAATGTTTCGATTGTGTAGATTATTCTACCAGAACAAGCCGTGTTAAATATTATTAAAGCAACTTGGAGACGTTTACGTAATTTTTATAATGATAATTAACTTATTGCCATAACCTCGGTTCTTAATATAACATTTTTCAAATTATCAAAATATCTCTTATGAGAAGGAAGTATTGGCAAGTATTGGATCCAATACTTTTTTCGAGAAAAAGTATTCGATTTCCAATATTTGTTCGCGAAAAAAGTAGCAGATCCAATACTTACCAATACTTCTTCTCCATAAGGGAAATACTTATCTTTTATAATAAGCAAGCGACAAATCTTTTTTGGATCAGATATTAATTTACATAAAATATCAAAATAAGACAACAATAAACAAATATTTAGAAAATTTAATTAAATTGAAGAACCAGAAAATTAGGTTAGCTCAGCTCCAAATTCTGAATTTTGAGAATGAAATATAAATTGAAATTTTTCGTTTGGGTAGATAATTCTACTAGAACAAGTCGTGTTGAATATTATTAAAGCAACCTGGAGGCGATTGCATAATTTTCATAATGATAATTAACTTATTGCCATAATCCTCGGTTCTTAATATAACATTTTTCAAATTATCGAAAATATATAATTATCTTTGATAAAAAGAAAAAGCCAGATCTTCCTTGGATCAGACAATAATTTACATAAAGTATCAAAATAAAACAATAGCAAAAAAATATTAGAAAAATTTAATTGAATTGAAGAACCAGAAAATTGGGTTAGCTCAGCCCCAAATTCTGAATTCTAAAAAGGAAAGATAAATTGCAATGCCTCGGTTGGAAAGATGATTTTACTAGAACAAGTCATGTTGGTTATTATTAAAGCAACTTGGAGACGATTACGTAATTTTGATAATGATAATTAACTTACTGCCATAACCTCGGTTCTTAATATAACATTTTTCAAATTATCGAAAATATATACTTATCTTTGATAAAAAGAAAAAGCCAGATCTTCCTTGGATCAGACAATAATTTACATAAAGCATCAAAATAAAACAAGAAAAAAATATTTGAAAAATTTAATTAAATTTAAGAACTGGAAAATTAGGTTAGCTAATCCCCAAATTCTAAATTCTAAATAGGAAAGATAAATTAAAATGTTTCAGTTGGGTAGATGGTTTTACTAGAACAAGTCGTGTTGAATATTATTAAAGCAACTTGGAGGTGATTATGTAATTTTTATAATGATAATTAACTTCTTGCCATAACCCTTGGTTCTTAATATAACATTTGAAAAAAATTTTTAAATATATACTTATCTTCAATAAGAAGCAAATGGCAGATCTTGTTTTGATCAGATATTAATTTACATAAATTATCAAAATAAAGCAACAAAAAAAAATAATTAAAAAATATAATTGAATTGAAGAAACAGAAAATTAGGTGAGCTCAGTTCCGAATTCTAAATAATAGTAGAGGGGCTTAGGGGAAGGATTTTATAAATATTTGAAAGTACGAATGCATTTAATGGTTAATTCAAATTTGTCCTCACGTATATTATAAATGTTATATGATTTCAAGTAAATAAATCAAAATCATTAAGACATATTTTGCAATAAATATCTTTATGAAAACCTGCTGTTGAATTATAAATAAAAAAATAGGGATCTTTCTAAGAAAATCGGAGAAATTATTTTAAATATAAATTTTAGAAGCCTTCCGCAACTTGTCAGTGCCATAGATCAATTTTCAACAAAAAATGGAATTTGCATTTTCAGGTAAAAATTAATTCTAAATAAAAAAATAACGAATTTTCAATAAAATAATTTAATTTTCAACTTAAGCGATGAATCTTCGAGCAAAAAATTGATTCTTAACAAACTGGTTCGACTTTTACGCAGGTAATTGAGTTTTCGATTCAAAAAATAAATTTTCAGCTAAAAATGGAGAAGTTACATTTTTCGATAAAAGATTAATTTTTTAACAAAAAAAATCGGTTTCAACGAAGTAGTGCAACTGGAATAATTACATTTTTTATTTAAAAAATTATTTTTTATTTAAGAAAACAAATGATTAATAAAATAGTTCCATTTTGAACCCAAGAGATGACTTTTCAATTTAAAAAAAAAAAAAAATGTTCAGCCGAAAATGGAATAGCTACATTTTCAACTTAAAAAATTAATTTTTTAACAAAGAAAAGTTTTTAATTTATTAGTTAAATTTTCAACCAACAAAATGAATTTTAAACGAAAATAATTAATCTTGAACTGGAATATTTCAATTTTCAAATTAAAAAATTAATTTTCAGCCAAAAAGATGAATTTTTAACTAAAATGATGAATTTTCAACAACAAAAAAATGATTTCTTAATAAATTGGTTTAACCTCCATCCAAATAATAGAATGTTCTACCAAAAAATATGAATTCAAAAATTTATATCACGGTAGCCTCAAACATCATTTTCAAAATTCTCTATCTTTATTCTGACCAATTTTTCATTTCCTCTGCCCATTAATATTCAAATATTACAATCTTAATCTTGGCACATTTTCGACATAGAATCTTTTATAAATGAAATAAAACAATTACAGATAAAAAAGTTTCAAATTTATTATCCTTGACAGTTGAAGTACCTCTCATTGAAATTCCAAGACTTTGGCAAGATTTCTTTTTCAAAATCCGTGACTTTCCCAGTCAAATAAAATTCCATGACTTTTCCCTGATTTTTTGTCTGACCCACGGCCACACTTTATAAATATTATGGAATAATTCAGTCAAATCTATTTTTTCTTTAAGGAAATGAAAATTCCAGGACCATGAACAAAATTCAAGGAATTTTCCAGGTTTTCCAGATAAAATAATTCCAGTACTTTTCCAGGTTTTCAAAGATTTCGAGGATGCTAGACACCCTGACTAATTATCGTAATAATTTGAAAAGTGTATGATTCTCCACTATGACAAAGCATCTGCCATTCATCGCAGCTCATTCAGAAATTTCTGGTGAAACACGGCTTTACACAACTTCAGCAGCCCTTTCCTGGCCTGGCTCTCTCTGATATCTGGCTGTATCCCAATTTGATGTATCCTCTGAAAGCAAAAAGATTTTAAGACAATAAAGGAAATAAAACAGAATGTAACAAAGCAGCTGTTTATTCCGAAAGGTACTTAAGGAAGTACTTCCGAAGGCGAAAGGATTTCTAGATGATGTTTGGGCTTCCAAGTGGGAGCACTTTGAAGGGATTATCATTTTAAAATTAAGATCGAACAGAAATCTATTTTATCATGAATAATTTTATGCAAAATGAGCATGTAAAAGATTCACAATTGAAAAAACAGAATTCCAAACTATCTCACTTTTCGGCTCATCAGAGACAAAAATAACCAAATGAAAAAAGAGGGAGGAAAAGAAAAAAATTTAACCAAAAACCCACCACTCACTTTTTCCTTTCTCCGTCCTTTTTATACTACCAGGGAACCAACATGTTTCGGTTCCAATTTAGACCTCCTCACCAGGGATCATTTATAGGAAAACTACAAGGTCTAATAAAAAATTCCTATGCAAACTAAATAATCAAAACATAATATCTGAAATTAAAAAGAGGCATATACATACACAAATACACAGAAAAATACATACGCATACATATACATACATATGTATACTCTCCCTTTCAAAGATTACTATATCTAATTTTGCATTCATTAGTGTAAAAATAAAGAAAAGTGAAAAAAGATATGAAACTTATTCTTCATGATAAGAATAAATGAGTATTTAATATTCTATCCGTTCAAATCATTATTTAAAATTCAAACAAAAATAGTAATCATTAATTTCACGTGTATGGATATATACATGTCTTATAATCCAATCTATGTCACCCTTTTTGTTTCTTGCTTTTTTTCTAGCCCTCCACTTTCCAGGACAAATGACAAAATTTTCAAGAAAACTTATCGAAATAACCCAAACATCGTAAAACGCACATGTTTCAAGAATTTTTACAGATCTAAGGGAAAACCCAAACTATAAGAAAACGTTCAAAAATCACTATAAATTTTTCAGAAATGAACACAAAAAACAAGATATCAAAAATAATCTGAAAATAAAAAGACATAATTAAAAAAATTTAAGAACAAATTCAGCATAACATTATTACAAAGGTACTCATTGGTACATAAAAACAATTATGCACATATTTCATATATGGCATCTTCCTCAGACATCGAGGGTATGCAACTTATTTTTGAATAGCATCTGAGTGATTTTTTTTAATTCAACAATTATGTAGATCCTATACGGCAACCTTATTTTTATTTGTTATTAGACCTTGTATTTTTCCTATAAATGATCCCTGATGAGGGGGTCTAAATTGGCCCCGAAACATGTTGGTTCCCTGGTAGTATAAAAATGACGGAGAAAGTAAAATCTTTCCCATGCTCATTTTGCATCAAATTATTTATGATGAAATAGATTTCTTTTCCATCTTAATTTTAAAATTGTAGATAGCTTCTCTCCCACCCATTTACCTATGATCACGGCCATTGGTCAAGCCCATGCCCATTTTCCATGGCCTTACCCAGCCCTGGTCAAAAACAAAGATCCCATAGTAAATTTAATCTTATAACTTATAAATAACATCTAAGATCTGACTATTGTATTAGGTTGTTTGCTCTTCGATGTCATGTACGTGTTGAGTAATTGATGTGTTAAGTAATTGATGATGATGATTAAAGTCCATTCTTTCGACGTATCAGGAAGTGATTCACTCACTGACAATCAGATAACAAATTTCTCGTCGAGTAGGTATAATAATAAACGATCGACAGTAAGTGTGGAGAATCCTCAGCGTCAAGGTTTACATTTTAAAATGTTCTTCCTCAGTTCGTCGATTTTCCTGAATGTACTTGGTGTTTTCACATTTATTTTTATACCTGTATACTTTTATATCAAACACAAATTAAGTTATTGGAAAAGAAGAGGGATTCCTTCACCACCCACTCACTGGTTCTTTGGAAACTTCAAAGATGCAATTCTTGGTCGAATTTCTGTTGGTCATCTCCTCGGTAAACTCCACAAAGAAGCAGGAGATGAGCCATTCATTGGAATTTACATAATGCACAAACCATTTTTCCTTATGAGAGATCCAGAGCTGATCAAGCAAGTTCTCGTGAAGGATTTTCAAATCTTTCAAAACCGCCATTTTGACAATAAAAAAACCAAAGATCTTATTGGTAGCACTGGTCTCTTTTCCATTAACAATCCTGCGTGGAAATATTTGAGAATGAAGCTTTCTCCAGCTTTCTCCAGTGGAAAGCAAAGAAAACTTTTCTCGTTAATGATAGAATCTTCGGAAAATATGATAAACTTTCTTGGTGGTCAGTTTACCGAGACTGAAAAAGTAAAAAATGTCGACTCTCAGAATGTGTCAATTAGATACGTCACGGATGTTATATCTTCCCTTGCTTATGGAGTGAGAATCAATTCTTTTGGAAATGATCAAGAATTTTTCAAACGTAGTAAGTTGTACATAATACATAATCATCGAAATGAAAGTTCATTTTTTAAATTTATTTATCACAATTTATTTATATTCGACTATTTAGATGAAGATTTAACCCTGAAACGATACATTCCAACCCAGCATACGTAAAAGGTACACTGGTGCGAATTGGGTTTTTTGCAATGTTAATATTAAATTTTGAATATATTGAACATATAATAAACATCTAACATATATTACGCATATTTAACATATCACCAGTGTACCGTTTGATGGTTAACTTTGTTGATGAAAACTCGTTTTTTTGTTGTTAAAAATTTATGTTCTTAACCGAACATTTAACTAATCCAGTTTTGATTGGAAATTGAATGTTTTTTGTTGCAAATTCAATTATTAACTTTTTCATGGAAAATGCATCTTTTTTTCGTTGAAAATTCAACTTGATTAAAAGTTGAATTACATTGGTAAAAATACATTCTACTGGTTTGAGATTGAACTTATTATTTATTCAATAATATTTTATTATTCTTTGTTGGTTGAAAAGTGATCTTTTAACTAAAAATTGAACTATTCCATTTTTTGTTGAAATTGCGCGTTTTCATTTTTCTATTCCATTTTTGGTTCTATTCCATTTTTGGTTGAAAATTGATTCTTTTTAGTTGAAACTTGAAACTATTCAATTTTTAATTAGGAATTAATCTTTCTTGGTTAAAAATTCAATTGCTTGTTTAAAAGTTGAACATTTCGTTAAACTTTCATTTTTTTGGCTGAATATATAAATAATTTGTTGGAAATTAGCTTTTTTTTTTTAAATTAATTTCTTCAACTGAAAATTGGACTATTCCATTTATGGTTGAAAATTCATCGCTTTTCAGGTGCAAATTGAACTATTTGGTTAAAAATGTATACATTTTGTTGTCACTGCATTCTTTTTTGTAGAAAATGATTCTTCTTGATTGAAAGTTTAACTACTTGATTGAAAGTTGAATTATTTTGATAAAAAATTAATTTTATTAGTTGAAGATCCATCCCCTTCGTAGAAAATTTAATTATTTTGTTGAATTTTTTTCATTGCAAATGTTTATTGGTCTCTATTGGTAGAATATAAATTTAAATCTATCCCAATCCAAATATCTATTGATAGAAGTTCTATTCTTTTTGGTTAAATGTGCGACTGTTTAATTAAAATTATTCTGTTTTGGTTGAGGATTCAACTATTGGTTTGAAATTTCATTTTTCGGTTGAAATATCAACTATTACATTTTTTGTTGAGCGGCCGTCTTTTTGGTTAAATTTGACTGTATTTTATGTGAAATAAAAATATTTTTTGGGTTAAAATATCAAATATTACATTTTTTGTTAAGAAATAATCTTTCTTGGTTGAAAATTCAACTATGTACTTGGTTGAACATTCGTTTTTGTATAGAACATCTTTTCTTTTGGTTTGAAAATTCAACTAAAATATGCAACTGTTTTTAGATTAAGTTTGATATTTTTTGTTTAAGGTTAAGTTAAGTTCTACTACTTGGTTGCAAGTTCATCTTTGTGGGTTCAAAACACTACGATTTTCTTGAAAAGTAATGTTTTTTTTTTCTCAAAAAATCAAACTTTTTGATAAAAATTCATCTTATCGGATAGTGAATTCGTCCCTCTGGATTGAAAATTCATCTTTTTGGCGGAAAAGTGATTGGTCAAAAATTCATCTTCATTGATCGAAAATTCAACTGGTTTCTAAAAAATTCGTCCTTTTGGCTCAAAGATTCAACTATTTAATAAAAAATGCAACTTTTTGTAATTAAAGTTTAACCTTTTTAGTTTAGAAATTCGACCATTTGGTTAAAAAATTCATTTTTGTATGTTAAAAATTAAACTATATTAGAAATAATCATAAAATAATCCAATTTCCCCTGTTTTGAGAGCATTTTAGGCTGTGGAGTAATCCACTTGTCATCCCAAGTAACTTACTTGTAATCCACATTTAATCTCAGATAATCCACTTGTAATTCCAGGCAATCCATTTCTAATTCGAGGCAATTAATTTTTAATCACAGACAATCCATTTGTAAGATGGTGTAATCCACTTGTTATTCCAGGTAATTTATTTGTAATCCTAGGCAACTAAATTTTAATCAAAGGCAATCCATTTGTAAGATGATGTAATCCACTTGTTATTCCAGGTAATCCATTTGTAATCCTTGACAATCTATATGTGGTATCAAGTAATCCACTTGTAATCCATTTATGATCCCAGGTAATCCACTTGTAATATGGAGCAACCCACTTGTAATCAAAGTAATGTAACAAATTCGCAGTAATCCAAGGTAGTTCAGATTCGTCTGGCGTAATCCACCCCCGCTGGACCGCATTTTCAGGAGTTGTTTCCCCCTCGGGCTGTTATGAAAGTCCACACTTTTTACATTACCAACTTTCGGTGCTAATTCAAACATATCTTTTCGCCACAAATGTGATGGATTTTTGAAGATTTTTTTAAAGTCAGTAAAACGTTTTGTGAAAAAGAGCACTTTTATTTCGTAAAAAAATAATTTTAATTTTTTGTTTGCAGGTCGTGAACCTGTGAAAAAATCTCTCATAGGATCCATTTTGCTATTTGCAAAATTTTTTTTCCCAGCTCTCTCAAATTTTACAAGTATTTTTAATAAAGGTATATTGAGAAGTTCTACAAACTATTTTCGTACTGTGTTTTGGGATGTGATGGACCAACGTGAAAAAACAGGAACCAAGCGGGGAGATTCTATTGATCTTTTATTGGAAATAAAACACGAGAGGGATAACTTAGATTTCGGTGAGGATATCCAATTCAATCTTCAATTCAATCCAAGAATTAATTATACTGAAAATCTTTTATGTGTTTTATTAAAAATTATTTCTATAGAAATTCCCGATGACACACTTTTGGCGCAGCCTGTTATTTTCTCTATAGCTGGGATCGAAAGCAGTTCTATAACAATTGCACAAACACTCCTGGAATTGGCAAAAAATCCTGTTCTTCAGGATCAAGTGAGAACAAATATTCAAGAAGAGTTGGAAAAACACGGATTTACTTATGAAGGCATTCAAGGAATGAAACTTTTATATCAGGCCATTTCTGAAACTATGAGGCTTTATCCTGCTACACCAATTATTGACAGAGTTGCATCACAAGATTATAAAGTAAGATATTTAAATTCCTTATTATTATTATCATCATTGAATTACTTATTGAATGCTTTTAGCAAAATAGGTATATGATGGGGTTTAAAAAATGTTTTGTGTAAAATAGAATAAAATATAAAAATGTGCCTTATTCAAAAATTGAAATTAACATTTTTTAAATTTCGAAATAAAATATCTACTGTAGTATATTATCTTACTCTTTGCCTTATAGTAGTGTTTTAGTGTACATCAATTTCGCCGATATTGTTTTACAGAAACAATTTTGGTGTTTTCCGCGGATTTTTTTACAATATCCATATTTAAATTAATAAAATTGTTTTCAAACCACGTGGCGCGGTGAACCTCAAGGAGCATTTTCGACCAGCCCGGGTAGAAATTGAAGCTTGGTTCTTAACAGGCCCTGCCTAGATTTCCTATTTTCTATCGAGGCCCTAAAGTGGCAATCTATCGAGGGCGCAATCGGAAACGTCACGCTCAGCTATGTTTTTGACGCAATTTATTAATAATTGCTTGACACTCATGGCTTTGTAGTGAATGGTTACTATTAATACAAAATTGTAATTCATATACAAGATCGTTTGGATCCGTATGAAGCAATATACAACGTTCAAGATAGGATAGCTCCTTCTCCTCATTCTCCTCCTCATTTTCCTCCTCCTCCTCATTCTCCTCATCATCATCATCTAAATTTTCCTCATTAATCTTCTCTTCTTCCATCTCTTGTTCATGTATCTCTTCGTCCATCTTATTATCATTTAGCTTATCTTCTTTATTCTCTTCACTATCTATCTCATGCCTTTCCGTAACAATCTCCTCCTTGTCTTTCACCACATGTTTATCTGTATGCGTATCATTTTTCTTCATAACTTTGATATTCTGCTCATTTTTTCGCTTGAAGCGTATTCATTGAGAGTCTTAAAACTTAAATTCTTTTTCGCATTGAAAGTTGAATCATATTTACGTTTTATTCCGGTACATATTTGGTTTCGTACCTTTGGACACGTAAACTTCATTCTTTCTGGTATTACATTTTCTTTCAGGGCAGCACTTTTTTGCTGGAGGACTTCACGCAGCTCTGCAATAACTGAACTATTAATATGATCAGTTTCATCATTGTTCTTTATATCACTTTGTATCGCTTTCGGAATATTATGAGACAATTTAAGGGGGACAAATTCAAAGCTTCCAGATTTATCATAGCTATTCATGTTGGAAGAGAGATTCTGTGCTTTTGTACATGAGTACATCAGATGTCTCTTCAATTTATCTGCTCGTGAAAAAACTTTTAAACAATTTTGAAAGGTAGAAGTCATCTTAAGACTGTTCAATGGTTAACTCACGATTGGGTCCAAACACGTCAATGCTCATTTCAATACTGACGTTATAATCAACTGCACTCTCTTAATATATGATTTGAGCCTACCACAATTCTTCAATGATAGCAATTATTTCATTACTGTGACTTGCCTGCTGCTTGTGATGCCAGCAGTAAAGGAAGACGGTCGACTAGCTCATTTGGATCATCCCAATAAATGTAGTCTGTCCTTGAATCTTTCCTCGCTATCATGAGGTGAGGTAGTAAACTCCTTAATCGTTTCTTTTTCATTAATGAACCTCCAGTTGTTGATAATCGTTTTTGTGGAAAAAGTTTGACTATAATATTTTTATGTTTTTCAGTATTGTCTAAGCGAATAAGTGAAGCAGGACTGTCATTCTTCTAATGTGCATTTGTAGCTATAAAAATTTCTTCATAGTTTTTTAGATCATCAGGGCTTATATAGATTTCATCAGGTTTTTGCCTAAACAAAAGTTCCAATAAACCAGTGGTATTCGTGTGAAGTTTTCCACCAACCTTGACGTATTCTCCAGCAATGCTAATAGGTGTATCACCAATCATCAGCGAACCATCACTAAATTTTCGTACACCATAAACCATATCCAAATATTTTTCTCTATTTTTATTTAATAGTCCAATAAATTTATTTGTTAACTTGTCCTGATTTTCAATAGGTTCAACATTTCCTTCAATCATAGTTTTATCATGCTCCTGATCGCCATTATCACTATTATCATCAGCAGTCATAAAAGAAAGATTATCAATTTCTTCTTCAGTTTCTTCTTCATCTTCCTTTTCATCTTTTTCAATTCTATTCCTTATATATTCATTTTATTTGTTTGATATATCTGATAAATCTAATAGTTTTTATAGTATTATGAATATAGGTTTAAAAGTCTCTTTCAAAATACTTTCGGAAGCTTCTCTACCCAACTTAAACGTACGATATTTTCGTCGAATTTCATCACTAGCTTTTACTATTTGACGCAGCATTTCTTATTTCTTTCGAAACATGTTGATGTGTTGGTGTCTCAGACTATACTGACTTATTCACAATCAAGGACTCGTATTTATAGGAGAATGAGGAGGAGGAGAATGAGGAGGAGAAGCATGAGGAGGAGGAGGAGAATGATGATGAGGAAGAGGAGGAGAATGATGAGGAGGAGGAAGGGGGATTGGGAGGATGAGGAGGAAAATAAGGAGGAGGAGGAGGGGAATGAGAAGGAAAATAAGGAGAAGAAGGAGAATGAGGAGGAGGAGGAGCACGAGGAGAAGGAGGAGCTATCCTATCTTGAACGTTGTATATTGCTTCATACGGATCCGAACGATCTTGTATATGAATTGCAATTTTGTATCAATAGTAACCATTCACTATGCGTGCACCACAGGGTTTGCCAGTTACGCATAATTCTCGAGTTTTGGAAGTATAATGTGTGGAAAACCGAGTTAGGTACTTTCCAAGATGGTGGACATACACTAAACCTCACCTTTTGTAAATTGATTTGTTTTTATGAATTAATTCCTTCACAATAGCCATAAAGCCTGATCGCAGGAAATTCAAATTGATAAAATATAGGTTGATCCAAGCTACAGTATTAGGCTGCGTATGCGCAGAGTTCAACCTAAAGGTTAGATCACTGATATCTTTTTCCTCTATTTGAATTGGATCTCTCAGTCTCGAAAAACGATAAGTATGAATAAGTAAATGTTTTATCATTAAAATATGTATTCAGATTCCTATCTTTTTTTATATTTTAGATAATTGAGATGTTAAGATAAGTAGCTATGTAGTTATATTTTAGTCTATAAGAATTGTAAAAAATGACTGGGTAATCTCTTCGCGGAACTTGTAGAAATAGGGGAATCCTGTGTACGAGGTAGACGCATGACACTTGCTGTAAATACCTGTGGACGTTGGAGGAATAATCCCAGCGAGCTTTGGAATGACACATCGTATTTTCGGTAACATACTGCGTATATGCGGGTACATGCATTACCTCTTGCTGATATGAGTGTTGGATAAAAGTACTGAGTGGCGTCATCAGTTATTTTCACGCGATCGGGAAAGAAGGGTCCTGATGTAGCGACGGAGGCTCGATCTATAGCTGGGAATGTGTACTATTAACGGAAGATGGTAATTACCTGATATTGGTAGCTCAGCCTGGAACAGAACTTTGCCGAATGACTGATGATAACTTAGCATGGAACAGAGCCCCGCAATGCTAACTTTTCAAGAATCTCCATTCTCTACCTCACATTTTTACTGACTTAGCATGGAACAGAACCTCAAAATTACCAACGTCTCTGCCTCACAGACCTATGCTGCAATGCTATCGCAGCCGGAATCTGCATTACCAACCTCACTGTTTTACTTTCTACCTTACCGACCTATGGTGAGATGATACTATTAAAAAAAGCCAGCAGCAGATGAGAGAGAAGAAGATGGCTGAGTCAAAGGATGATAAAGTACTGAGTGACGTCATCAGTTATTTACACCCGATTGATAAGGTAGTCTTCTGATATAGCGACTGAGGCTCCATCTGTGGCTGGAGATGTGCATTATCGATGGCCCCTGATTTACCGACCTATTGTAAAATGATAATATAAAAAGTTATCGACTTACCTGTTTTACCGACGGATGGTAATTGTTACTGATCTATGGCCACTTAGCGCAGAACAGAACCTTATAGTGTTAAATTAGCAGGAATCTGCATTACCGAACTCACTGTTTTACAGACCAGCGGTAACTTAGCATGGAACAGAACCTTCCCTTGGTCGGTGGCGCCACCTGTTGGTGTCGGTAACTAGCGACTTTGGCGCCATCTGTTGGTAAGTGGCCTGATAGCCCCCTAGCCCTACTACTAACGTGGTTTTGACAAACACGCGTTTAAAGTTTCAAACATGAAAAAATAAAAAAATGCATCTTTTTATACTTACACAGAATCATCGATGCCAAGTTTGTACATACTGAATGTTTAAAGCTTTTCTTATACATGTGTAATGGCTCACGGACAAATAAAGCAATTCAGGGACCTAAATTGTGTACCAGTCCGGCTGCTGCTGGACAGGTACACAAAACCGAAGAAGAGCAGTTATCCTTAAAAACTCCATATCTCCGTTACTTTTGCTCTGATTTGCTTAAAATTTGAATATGTCATTCTTAGGATGTTGTAAATTTATATAAAAAATAGTTTTTTCTTTGACCAAATCATTTTTTTTTTAATTTATGAAATTTTTTGTTTCTCAATTATATTTAAAACTATACTCCCCCATAAGGAGAAAGAGTAAAAGTCACTTTTACTAATTCTTCTGGGGTTTTCTTTTCTTTTTGTTTACGTCATTCACCTAGTTTTGAGGACGAGAGCGGGATGGAAGAAAGAGTGAGTTTACTTTGAGCACGAACCACCATCAAGGATCAGCGTTATGGACTACGAGGAAGCAAGGCGGGTTGAAGTCGCACAGGCACAGGCGCAACCGAGGTTTGTACACCGGGGGTGGAATGTGGATGTGATTCCCGCATTGCAAATCTTGTCCTTGGAGCGATTCAAATCTCACCGCCGAGGATTTGTCGCAGCACCACTATCACCATCTTTTCGGCATATAGGTCCCGGAATCTCCCTCCATCCGCCATGACACTGTGCTAGCGCAGAAGACACATCTCGTCTCCCCGCGCAGGAGCGGAGAAATTGAGCGGTCTGCTTGCCGTCGAGTGAAGCGAACTTCTGGTTTTTATCGTTTAAGCCTCATGTGAGGAAGTTTATCTCGCTTACTTCGCTGATTGTGTTTTGGAGTTGTCGCCACAGAGTGGTTTTATATATTTTACTTTCTTGTAATCTGTTGAGAAGTACGGATCTGAGCTGCTCAGGATTGTCTGGATAAGGTGGGCGGCTTTACTGGTTGATTACATTTTGTTTTATTTTTTAACTGTTTTGACAATTAGTGTTATTCTCCAAATGGCGTCAGTGGACGCGGAGATGTATTAAACTGTTTTTTTTTGCTTTAGGGCGGAATTTACTTATCTTCTTTGTCTCATTTTTCTTATAAGCTCCGTGAAGGATTTGCTTCAATTTATTTGATGTAAAATTAATGTTTAATATAATGGATAGAAGGGGGTTATCTTTTTTATTTATTGTCTAGAGTGACACCTTGTTTTTCTTGTTTGTAACTTTCTCTTTATGACGTTGTTTATTCGTGATAATTCAAAAATAAATAGGATTTATATTATTTCGGAATGTTTAAATAGTGATTATTCATCTAAGCCACCTCTCAGATTTCTCTTTCATAGTTGACTCTTTCAGGTACTCTCGCCACGCGCCAGAAAATCTGTGCTATGTCGGTACTTTTAGTTAGTTTGTTGTTGTGTCTTTAACTTTCTTCCAGGACATATTGTGTCTTATTTATGATTTTTTATTTGTGATTTTTAATGCATTATTGATTTTTTAAATGTGATTTTTTTACATTGGATTTTACAGTTTTGATTTTTTAAATATGATTTATACATCGATTTTACTTGTCATTTTTTTAAAATCTGAAATGTTTTTTATTGCTATTTTAAATGCACTTTTCGTTAATATTAACGGTACTCGCGAAGTGGTATTGGATAGGGCGATTCGATATTTTAGAAGATTTGTGGGGGAAGTCGAATTGACGGCAGCAGATGAAGGTAAATCAAATCAAGTCTTATTCGAATCGCATAGGCGTCGAATCGAACTTGATACTTCGGTAATGACGAACGAGACATTTATGTCAGGGGGAAGAAGCACCCCTTCCACGGTTCGTAGAAGCACATCTCTAAATGGGATTTCAAGATCCCACCCTCCGCAAATCCAAAATAACTATGCACCCTCGGGATCCAAATCATTTAGTGGGGGAATTGTTCGAACCTCAATTTTGTCAACTACTGCAGTTACCACCAATGCAAATACGGTGGTCACTAGTAGAATCGCAGACAATAGACCCACTATTATTCAGGCCTCAATTTTTAACCAAAGTACGGAAAACTTTGTGTGGCCAATAACGTCACCCTGAAATTTCATCCCTGAAATTCAACCACGAAATTTAAAGATGGGTGGTATCCAAAGGGGTATACCGGAAACACAACCCCCGCCCCCCTCTCCTCCACAGCTTATGTAGATACGGGTAGTTTTATAGATTATGAGGGCCCCAATAGATTATATTTGGAGGGTGGTATACATTTCCAAAAACCCCCTCCAGCCCCAAATCTTAATATGACTCAATTTTTGCCGCAACCGGATTTAAATAATGAAACACGTGCGACACATGTTTCAAGTTATATAGCGAATGAGGCGAGACTGCAGCCAACTAATCAGGACATATTAGGGACAACAAAGACATTTTTTGCAAACAATTTAAAATCGGGTCAAGCGGATCACAGGAGTGGTTGCGGTATACGGAATGAAACTCCCTCTTATCTAGGCCCAATGAGCGGTCCATACACCGAACAGCCTACTGCTTTCCGATTAGCCAGTACTCGCTATAGAAGACATAATAAAACTCTATCGCAAATCGCAAAGCAATGGAATATTAAGTTTACAGGACGCATTAGTATGGTTTAGGCATAATCGGTACCTGTGGAGGACTTGACAAGAGTTCAAATGTGATTCTTTCAATAGGTTTGGGGATATAAATTATCAAAAGCGACTAGAGGAGCAAATAATCGTTCGTAGGCAGGGCCCGGAAGAATCTAGTGTAGATTACTTTACATATATGATGGGCCTGTATAGATTGTACCCACGTTCAATCCCACTAGAAGAACAACTAGATAGGGCCTATAGCAATATGCGCTGCCAAATCAGATGTGCGATTAAGCGCAGAGATTTCAGGTCTTATAATGAGTTAGCAGCCCTTGCTCAAGATTATGAGCGGTCAGCCGCTAGGGGCGTTAAACACATTTTACCCTCACCTCCCGAAGAATCTTTCCTTCCTGAGTGCGCGTACAAATCGAGCAAAAAACCGAATAAAGCCAACGCTCAAAAGAAAGGGGAGTTACCGGTAGCCGCAATAGCTAATAATCAAACCGAGAAAGATTTCGGTATGAAAAATTTGCGGAATCAGATTAAATCTTTAGAGATCCGTTTCAAAATTAAGACGGAAGGTAAAGAAAACGCGGATTTGATCAACTTAACTGAGATGATTGTTAACTTATCAAAACAACTTGAAGAGATAAAATAATCAAGTCAAGGGAATTCAAATTAGAATTCTAAAAAAGAGACAGCGGACTCCGCAGGTAAACAATCTGCCAGAAATAACTCGAGCGGTATCACACAGGCATAAACTGTGCATAAACTATAAATGTAGAAATTGCAAAAAGTTAGGCTATTCCTACTTTAAATGTCCTGAGGAAAACCGAAAGAATTGTTATGGTTGCGGGGCAGAGAGGATATTTGAGAGCGATTGCCCTAAATGCCAAGCAAAGGGAAACTAGGGCCCCTTACTTTCTCCCGTAACAAATACCAGAACCCAATTATAAGAGAATAAATCTGGTCGGTTTCAGGAGTCGACCATTACTATTTTGCTCCGTCAATTTCAAAAACTGTAATAATGTGATTGTCGGCAAGGGGCAATATATAAAAATACCGGAGACCTCCCGTTTATATAAAATATGGGGGAGCAGTTCTAAAGATGAAGGACCGGTAGAGATCTTCCGAGTTGAGAATATAGATAGAATCCATCCTGTGTACTGAAATTCGGACTACTTGGCTGTATTGTGGGTGCCGGTGTGGAGCATGAAGTATCTTTTCGCCTAACGGACACGTTATCACCAGATTTCATTGTGGGCTGGGACTTTATGTGCAAATTTGGTCTCATCCAAAATGAATATAGGAACGCGCGGTATTTAGCTAGGCCTTCCGGGGAGAAACATATTGTTCATTATGGAGATGTTAATATAACATCATAAAATTGATGTTTAAGGACATACTCAAATTAAGCAGAGACACTATACGGTTTATCTGGTTGTATTGAGAGCAAAATACGACGAAGTGGATAAACTATTAGCGGAAGATTTTATAGAACCATCCAACTTAGAGTGGTCTAGTCCAGTAGTGATGGTGAACAAACGTAACGGTGCATATCGCATGTGCATTGACTACCGAAAAGTCAATGAGGCCACTAAGGGCGACGCGTATCGGCTTTCTTTTGTAGAAGGTATATAAACGTATGCCTTTTGGATTGAGCGGAGCACCTACCACCTTCCAAAGATTAATTTATGAATTAATCGGCCCAGAAATGCGTCCTCACTGTTTCACATATCTCGATGACATTATCATCGTGTCAGAAACCTTTGGGGAACATTTAGAGTGGCTAAGGAAGGTGTTGAACAACATCTATGATGCAGTGCTAACCATTATCCCCGAGAAGAGCGTGTTTTGCCGTTCAGAGGTATGGTATCTAGGTATCTATCAAGGAGGACCATGCGGATGTGGTCCAGTAGGACTTTTCAAATGTGGCCCACATGGACCATCATGAAGCGATCCAGGAGGTCCCTCATGTACCCCTGCCAGTCAATGCCATGCAGGTAGATGCGAGGAGGTGGGCATGTGAGTTCTGGCGATGTGTAAGTTGCCTAGCCATGGATCACGTATGGGAAGACTGCCCACAAAAGTTAAAGTTATTCTGTGCGCTATGTGGGCGTGGGAGGGTCCACCGTCGTGACTGTGGCTGCTTAGTATGGGCCTCTCGACCGCAGGATCCTGCAAGGGCGAAGAAGGGGAGGCAGATAGCGGGCAGCTTTGGGAACCATATGTCCCTTGTGCCTTGCCACAATTGGGGCAAAAAGGGACATATGTGGCAATGGTGCCCGGAAACCCTCACATTCTTCTCCGAGGCCTGAGCCCAAGAGGACACGCATTGACGGGACTGTTCCTATTGCAACCGGGGTGGTTTCCGCCATAAAAGGTACTAGGGGAACATCCTAGGTACCAGGAGGGACTTTCCGCCAGGGGCGGTCTCATTTTTTTTTACTGCTCCGACTTCTCCTTCCATCTTCTCTCTTCCTGGAATGTTTTTTTTATGATTCGTTGGTTTGACTATTGCATGTATCTGCCACATTTTTCATAATCTTGTCTGATGAATTGGGGTTAAGATTATTTGTTTAAAATTCTTTTGTGGTGGTTACTCTTATGATTTTCTTGCTTGTTTTATTTTCATTTCTTTTATTGACACATAACGATAGTCTTTCAGTTTGACATTAATTTTTTTTTTTTCTGACTCCTTAGGATTTGAACTTGAGAGAGTGTGGTTTCGCTTTGAAGTGCGTGATCTTTGGTTTTTATTTTATTTTTTTATTTTTGAGGAATGGTATGCAATTAAGCCGCCTACCAACTGGGTTGTTCTCATTCGGTAGCAAGGGGAAAACCCCCTAGGGCGATTAAAATCTCATCGCGGAGGATTCGTCGTAGCACCACTATCACCATCTTTTGTGCATAAAGGTCCCGAAATCTCCCTTCATCCGGCATGACACTGCGCTAGCGCAGAAGACACATCTCGTCTCCGCGCGCAGGAAGGGAAAAATTGGGTAGTCTGCGTCCTTTCGAGTCAAGCAAACTTCTGGTCTTTATCGTTCAAGCCTCATGTGAGGAAGTTTATCTCGTTCACTTCGCTAATTGTGTTTTGGAGTTATCACCTCAGAGTGGTTTTATATCTTTTACTTTGTTGTAATCTGTTGAGAAGTACAAATCTGAGCTGCTCAGGATTGTCTGATTAAGGTGGGCGGTTTTACTAGTTGATTATATTTTGTTTTAATTTCTAAGTATTTTGACAATTACTGTTGTTCTCCAAATGGCCTCAGTGGACGCGAAGATGTATTGAACTGTTTTTGTTTCCTCCAGGGCGGAATTTACTTATCGTCTTTGTCTAATTTTTTTTATAAACTCCGTGAAAGATTTGCTTCAATTATTTTGATGTAAAGAAGAAGGCAGGCGTGGCGGTGAATTTGTAATTTCAAATGAGAACCCCAATTTTTCATCACAGATTCAGATTCTCCTCTCACCATCGGAGTGCTGGTTTTTGATTAACATTTCACAATAAGTGCTACAAATGTTGTTCTCGTACTTCGATACACTTGTCATTCCGAGCTTCGAAAGATTCCTCATAACTACGAAGTCTGGTATTATTAGTGCACAAGCAGACCTGATTCACTCGATCATGTTATCACGATCTGGCAGGCCAATTTATCGGACCTACTCTACCGATCCATCGTTCATTGAATTCGCGATAGAGTACTTGCCCCGCGATTGCTGAATAATGTGCTGGACAACCGTCATTTTGAAACCACATTTTGAGTCGCACTTCCAAGCTTAGGTCTTCAAGCAATATGGGAAGTTCATTTTCTAAAAAGCTACGATATTTTTCACCTTTGAAATTTCCAGCAATAAAATACGGACCGATAAGTTGATCTTTAATTATTCCACACCAAACATTGACGGACCATGGACGCTGATGCTCAACTTCACGCAACCATGGTTTGTGAAAGACGAATCGTCTGTAAGCAGTACTCGAAAAAAGAAATTCGCATTTCCTTGTATCTGCTGAACCGACCATTGACAAAATGTACCTCGGTTCTGAAATTCATTGCCATGAAGTTCTTGATGCAGTGAACATGAGGGTCATGATTGACTGCAGCTAAAATCGCGTTGAGCATAAAGCGCGGGAGCATCATTGATATTCCTGCCATCTGTTGTTATTGAGATAGAATTTCCATTGTAAAATTAGTGAAGTCAAGTAATGAGGGAATACAACGACACCCAAACCAACTGAAACGAACGTGACCAACAGCAACTACCCCAACGAAAGCAACTAATTACGACCAACTGACATGAACGCAACCAACACACTCAAATCAAATAAGTACGTGCGCCCATTCGCGCTGCGAGCTTTATTTGTTTCTTGATCTTAATTCTCTTTAGATAATGTGCCATCTCACTGGGCGATATTCGTTTTTTTTTAGTTAGCAATAGTCGGCTATGCGTTACTCCGCTCTACGGTTTCCATTTGTTCTTGTTCACAGTTTGAGTGCACTTGCTACCTCATTGTGCAGTATTCAATTGTTTCCTGTTTTCGATTCTAATACGTGCACCCATCGATGCTGCTTGATTTATTTGTTTCTTGATCTTAATTCTCTATGGACAATGTGCCATCTCACTTGGCGATATACGTTTGCTATTAGTTACTAATAGTCTTTTATGCGTTACTCCGCTCTACGATTTTAATTTGTTCCTGTTCGCAGTTTACTTTCACTTGCCATCTCATTGTGTATCATAAAAACCATCATTAAAGATCCAAATTAGTTCAATGCAAGTTTTTGAGGACTGATGCTTGCTTTAAAGGGTAATTAGAAAGCAACTTTCAACAGAAGTTTGTGAGAGGCATACTTTGCAGTTGTGTGGAATCTTTCGAAGCTTGGATTAACAAGTGTATCGAAGTGCGACGACAACATTTTGAGCATTTATTGTAAAATGTTAATCGAAAACCAGCACTTCGATGGTGAGAGGCGAGGGAAAGTCACCGAAATCAAGCACCCCGATGGTGAGAGGTGAGGGTACTTACTGAAATCAAGCACCCCGATGGTGAGAGGCGAGGGGGCTCACCGAAATAAAGCACCCCGATGGTGAGAGGTGTGGGGACTCACCGAAATCAAGCACCCAATGGTGAGAAGCGAGGAGGCTCACCGAAATCAAGCACCCCGTTGGTGAGAGGCGAGGGTACTCACCGATAAAAGCACCCCGATGGTGAGTGATGAGGGAACTCACCGAGATCAAGCACCCCATGATGAGAGGCGAGGAGACTCATCGAAATCAAGCAACCTGTTGGTGAGAGGCGAGGGTCCTTACCGAAACAAAGTACCCCGATGGTGAGTGGTGATGGGACTCACCGAAATCAAGCACCCCGGTGGTGACAGGCAAGGTGAATCACCGAAGTGAGTGCTGTAGTACTCCCCTGTGAGTTTAATGCCATTGAGTATGTATGGGTATACGTGAAAAAAAGGTTGCTGAGGAGAATAAAACTTTCAAAATTCATGACGTTTGGAAGTTGTATGAAGCTGTCATGAATACCATACCTCCAACACTCTGAAAAAACTGCGTGAAATACGTCGAAAAAATGGAAGAGGAGCATAGAGGTACTGATCAAAGAATGGATATGATCATGGAAATGGAACCGCTCATTAATAAAGTTGGTGAAGATGATTTCAGTGATGAAGACCCTTCTGGAAAACTGAGAGACTCAGATTGAGAGAGAACATTCCGTTTTCCGAAGGTTTTAAAGATTTTACAGAATTGTAGGAAAAATTCAAGTAATGCGCAAGATATGTAAGACATTTTAACACTTGCAAAAAATTGCAAAATATTGCGAAATATTTTATAAATAAACGAAAAGCTTTCAAAGTTTTAAAATATTTTTAGTCTCTTCGCAATTTCAACAATTTCTCAATATCTGTCGAACTGACTGGAAATATTCCTAAAATTGTATTAAATTCTGCGGATTAATTTTTCACAATTTTGGAAATATTCTGAAATGTTTTTAAACATTTGAAAATATTCCATGCATATTGATTTTTTCAAATAATAATTTTTAATATTCTCAGGAATCTAAAGAAAATTTTGTTATTATCTTGATAACATTTTAAATTTTATGAGAAATTCTAAATATCCTTCAAAATTATTCGATTTTCTCCTACAATTTTAAAACAAATTCGGAAAAACTAAAAAAATTGCCTTTATATCTTCCAGATTCTTTTTTGATAATTTTGGAAATCTCTTTAAATGTGTTCAAATCTTTTTAATTAATCTCTCAAAATAAATGTTATAAAATAAAAAATCATCCACAATTTCCCACAAATGTTAAGAAGAATTTTTTATTCGCTTGAAGCCTTTCAAAATTCCGAAAAGGCTTCTGAATCAAAACTTGTAAACATCTCTTAAATTTATTCAAATTTTTTATAAAATTTTGTGAATACGCAAAATTGAAATATTTTTCTTGGGAATCTTCAACATTATGTTCCGCAATCTTTTTATTCATTTTCTTTAAGTTTATTTAAAAAAAGATTAATTTAAATTGTCCCTGCAATCTTGAGTGAAAAATTAAAGAAAACTTTAAACCATTCAACCCTTTAACAGCCTTAAAATGTGATAAATTGAGATTTGAAATTTAAAGCGTTTTCGGGTTTCAATCGTGTGCAAAACTACGAATCTGGCCGACGTTTCGTGAACATTGCAGTTCACTTCTTCAGGGCTGACCTGAAACTGAAGTTTCAGGTTATTTTGTTCTTATATAGATTCTCTACGATGCCTATGATTGGCCAGAGCGCCCCATGGTGGGAACTGCTCGAACTTGATTCGCCAATTCTCATCAACGTATATCACACATTATTATGGTCAAATAGTCGAGAAATTTACCATGAATCTAAGAAAATAGCGAAAAAGTCTACTTTTTTCTACTTTTTGAAACTTCAAAGTCAATTAGGGAACGCAAAAATGACTTTAATAAAATTAGCGCTATACAGTATGAATCGACTTGCTTTGAACTATTTTTATTGGTAATTTAAATCTCGAAAAAAAATTTTTTGCTGTTCAAATTTGAAGAAGTGCTTCGCTTTTTGTGATTTTTAGCTATATCTACGATGCGGAGAGAGAAGGAATTTTTTTTAGGAAACTTTTGGGGAGTGTTTTTGACTTGTTCATATGATGCTTGGTAAATCCCCACGAATGATTCATTATTTCAAGAATTTCGATTTAAAAATTAAGAGTTTCGCCACTTTTTAACGAATAGGCTCGATTTGTTTCCGGAATTACCAAGAATGTATTTGCAATAAATATTTCTATTTACAATAATTATTAATTCTTTAAACAATTTTCATAAACATATTCATAGTATGGCTATTTTTCAAGGAATAGGCACAATTTTTGTACATACTCAACTACGAATATCTTCGATGACTCTTTTCCATGTTGCTTTGCATTTCGATAGAAAAATTAATAGTTTTGCCTTTTTTTAACGAATAGGCTCAATTTGTTTACGGAATTACCAAGAATGTATTTGCAATAACTCCTTCTACGAGAATTTGCAAATTTACAATAATTATTAATTATTTAAACAATGTTTATAAACATATTCAGATTTTGGCTTTTTTCCAAGGAATAGGCACAATTTGTTTACGGAGGCAACTAAGAATGTCTTTCCGATGAGTCTTTTCTATGTTGCTTTGTAAATTTACAAAAATTATTTAAACTATTTCGATTAAAAAATTAAGAGTTTCGCCATTTTTCAACGAATGTGCTCAATTTGTTTACGGAATTACCAAGGACTTTTTCCCAATAACTAATAACTAATTCCCAATAACTCTTTTCTACGAGACTTTGTACATTTACAATTATTATTAATTATTTAAACAATTTACATAAACATATTCAGAGTTAGCTGTTTTTCAAGGAATAGACACAATTGGTTTACGGAGTCGACTATGAATATTTTTCCGATTACTCTTTTCTATCTTGCTTTGTGAATGTACATGAATTATTAATTATTTAAACAATGCCATTTAAAAAATTATCAGTTTGGCCATTTTTTAAGGAACGGGCTCAATTTGTTTACGGAATTACCAAGAATTTATTTCCAATAACTCTTTTCTACGAGACTTTGCAAATTTAAAATAATTATTAATTATTTAAACCATTTTATATACATATTCAGAGTTTGGCTATTTTCCAATGAATAGGCACAATTTGTTTACGGAATTAGCTAAGAATATCTTTCCGATTACTCTCTTCTATGTGGCTTGGTAAATTTACCAGAATTATTAATTATTATTTACACAATTTCGAATAAAAAATTAAGAGTTTGTCTATTTTTCAATGAATAGACTCAATTTTTTCCAAAATTAACTGAGCATATCTTTTCGATGACTTTTTTATAATGTTCTGCTCTATGATGCTTTGAAAATTTACAAGAATTATTAATTATTTAAACAATTTCCATAAGAAAATTCAGAGTTCGGCTATTTTGCCGTGAAAAGGCTCGATTTTTTTACAAAATGAAATAAGAATGTCTTTCCAAGGACTTTTTTATATAATTCCCTGCAAATATCAAAGATTTTTTATTCATTTAAACAATTTTCATAAACAAATGTAGAGTTGGGCTATTTTTTAAAGAATAGGCTCAATTTATTTCCAGAATCAATATAGAACGTATTTCCAATCACTCTTTTCTAAGATACTTCGCACATTTACAATAATTATTAATTATTCAAACAATTTTCATAAACATATTCAGAGTTTGGCTGTTCTACAAGGAATAGGCACAATTTGTTTACGGAGTCAATTAAGAATATCATTCCGCGTACTCTTTTCTATGTTGCTTTGTAACTTTCCAAGATTTATTAATTATTATTTAAACAATTTTATAAACAAATTAGGAATTTGGATATTATTCAAAGAAAAGGCTCATTTTTTTACCAAATTAACTTAGGATATCTTTCCGATTACTTTTTTCTATAATGCTCAGAAAAGTTCCAAGATTTATTCATTATTTAAACCATTTTTATGAACAAATTAGGAGTTTGGCTATTTTTTAAAGAATAGGCTTAATTTACTTTCGGAATCAACAAAGAAGGTATTTTCAATATCTCTTTTCTACGATACTTTGCACATTTACAATAATTATTAATTATTTCAACAATTTTCGTAAAGATATTCCGAGCTTGGTTATTTTTCAAGGAATAGGGACAATTTTTTTTACAGACTGAACTAAGAATGTCTGTCCAAATACTCTTTTTTATGGTGCTTTACAAATTTAAATTTTGGCTATTTTTAAAGAATAAGCTAAAATTTTTTATAGAATCAACCAAGAATATTTTTCCGTTTACTTTTTTCTATGAGGCTAAGAAAAGTCTTTTCGGTGACTCTTTTATATGTTGCTTATGTACATTTACAAGAATGAATAATTATTTAAACAATTTCCATAGAAAAATTCAGAGTTTTCCTATTTTTTGACGAATTGGTTTAATTTGTTAATAGAACAAGAAAAATGTATTTATATTATATAGTTCAGTAAGAATATCTTCCCGGTGACTTTGCGCTATAACACTATAACAAATTAAGATATTGGCTATTTGTTCAAGAATAGGCTCAATTTAATTTAGGAATCAATAGAGTATGTTTTTCAAATAAGTCTTTCCTATGATACTTTGAAAATTTACAATAATTATTAATTATTTAAACAATTTTCATAAACTCATTCAGAGTTTGGGTTTATTTCAAGGAGCAAAACATAGCTTGTGCGCAGAATCAACCAAGATTATATTTCCTATAACTCTTTGCTACGTTTTCTAAATTTATAAGAATTATTAATTATTTAAACAACTTTCACGATCAAATTCAGAATTTTGATATTTTTCAACAAATAGGGTCAATTTTTTATATAATTACCTATAAATATATTCCCGATGATTTTTTTCTCTTATGCTTTCCAAATTTCCAAGATTTATTAATTATTTAAACAATTTTAATGAGCAAATTGAGAGTTTGACCATTTCTCAAAGAATAGGCTTTCAAATCATTTTCATAAACAAATTCAGAGTTTGACAATTTTTTAGTTTACATAAGAACATACACGCAGCTATAACCTATTCAATAATGAATACAACTTTTCTGTCTGAACTATAATATTAAAATCGAAAACATTCAAATATTTTGAACAATTTAATTTTCATCATAAAACATATATGTTTCATCAATTGCAGTCTTTTTAATTTTTTAATTTCTTCCAGTACCTTAATAATCTATTTTTCTTAACCAAGATTTCTGAACTCTTCTCGAGCCGAGATCATTTACTATGTATTTCTATGAAAATTTGTACGCGCCCAAATTTTAAAGGTTTTTACCAATGTTACATGAGAATGTTAAGAGTTGTAAAATTATTTATTCTGCATCATGAGAAGGTACCCATACAAAGCCATGTTTAAATAAAATTAAATGAAAAAATTTCAATTTTAATTTGTTTTATTCCGCTTATAAAAGATTCTATGTTAACAATATTACAAGATTAAAATTCCGGCCTTTCATTAATGCTGAATGAAAACCAAAAATTGGTAATAAGAATCTGTCTCCCAAATGATAACGGCAACCAATTATTTATGAGAAGAAACTCGAAACCCACTGAAAAAAAGCCCCAGAAAGCAATTATCTCAACAAATATCCACACAGACCTATAAGTTGCCTCGGCAGAACTGAGGACCTGAAATTGACACCTGAAGCTACCCGAAAATTCGATACCCGGACTTCTGAAACTGGAGACCAGACCTACATGTCGAGCCCCTTTGAATATCTATTGTTGAATTAAAAAATTCACACGAGATGGAAACAAACTAAAAGCAAGGCAAAGAATAAAGAAAGGAAAAAAAGGTTTCAAATTTTCGGACCAGCTGGCACAGTCGGTGGTTCCTAGTAATTACTGCGATCCAATAGAGCAAGAGAGACAGTACCTACCCGCATCTAGGGCTTAGGTTAGGTGGTTAGGACGTTAGGTGACGGTTTGTGCAAACATGTGCATAAAAAGTTGTACCCAGCGAAACGTGATTTGATGACCATCGTCATCTGAGGGACCGCCCCTCGTAGTCACACACACACACACATAAAATTATACATAGAAAATTTAATCATTTGGTTGAAAATTAAACTGTGTGGCTGAAAATTAATTTTTTTCCTAAAAATGTAACTATTTTGAACAAAAGTTGTCTTTGTGGCTTGTAAATTTAATAAGGTAAAGGTACCTATCATGAAACATGTCCCAATTATGAAACACTTTGACAAGAAATTCGATTTATAAATAATTAAAAATGAAATTTCTCTCATTTACTCAATTTTCGAATGACTATTTATTTGTTAACATTATTTGACCAATCAAATTCTTACTGAAATCATATTCTCAAGGAAAGTATTTAGTGAATACATGTAACGTAGAATTTACTGTCACTATTAATGATAGTAAAATTCGAGATATCATTTGATGATTTCAAGTGTACGTTATGTAATTTAATACATGCAAAAAAACATAATTTTCATACAATGACCATTAACGAATTAACACCTGTAATTTGAAAAATCATATTCTGATCTGATTATCAGTTCTCAATATAACAATCAAGAAACATGTGTAATAATAATTAAAACATATGTACATGTCATTTTGAAAAATTGAATTCATATACTCATTTCACGGCCATTTTTGTAAATCTGTGAATCAAGAAACGCCGCTAAATCATTAAAACATTATCATATTAGAACGTTTAAATAATTCATGAAAACAACAGACTACGACAAAGCATCACTGAATAATTAAAACATATCCACATATAATTTTCAAAATTGAATTAAGATACATGCCTCTCCTTTTTTGTGGTTATCGCAGCGATATTAAGCCCCACTGCCTCAAGGAATCGAATTGAAAACATCCAAACTTCGATAAATTAAAACTTGGATCTCCTCTTTAAAATGAGACCAAGAACATAATCAAATATTCACTTGTTCTCGGCTTATAATAAAAAAAGTAGAAGCATGTACAAGACGAAAATCATTTCGTCGAGCGGTTACACTGTTATATGTTTATCTGAAAATTAAAACTTTGTTCTTTAATTTCATTTTTCATCTGATCATGTTTACAAATAATGAAGACGGAACCCACACGAAACGGAAAACGTATATGCGCATATTAAATTTCGTATACATGTATACTGAATTTAGTATAGGCATACACTAAATTTCATGTACGTGCATACTAAATTCATTATATGCATATACTAAATTTACTGTATGCTGGTATACTAAATTTAATTTCATGTTGTGCATTCTTGCTTTCATTACATGTGTACTAAATCTAGTACAGATTTTTCTAACAGTGTTTATTTTGAAGGTCAATAAATTTCGATTCTGGTGCATGATTCGCTATTTTGTCACTTATATCAAATTCTCAACAAAAATGAATTTTTATAAATCCAAATTTGTAATTCGTGTCTAAAAGAATTATATGTTGATATTATAATGTTCAAAGATTTTATAATATTTTTAAAGATTCCGAGGAATCTTCAAAATAATAAAAAGATTGTAGTGGATATCAAAAGATTTAAAAGAATTTAGATTATTTTTAATTATTTTATTTGAATTTGAAATATTTGAGGGTATTTTAAAACTCGGATTTTTCAATCGATTTCAATGATTTGAAGGTATTTCAAAGGATTTCAAAGATTTTATCATATTTTTCAAGATTTTAAGGAATCTTGAAGAGATTTCAAAGATTTCAAGAGATATCAATTCCAAATTAGAGGGATTTTGAAGGATTTCAAGATTTTTTAATCGATTTCAAAATAGTTAGATTTACAACCAAACAAATTAATTTTTTAACAAAGAAGATGAATCTTCAAACAAATAATTTTCTTTCAAAAAAACGAGTTTTCAACTAGAAAAAATAATTTGGAAATAAAAAAAAGGAATGTTCAACAAAATAGTTCAATTTTCAACCCTTTTTAAACAAGGGGAATAATATTCTACCAGAAAAAAGAAATTTCCAACAAAATACATTAATTTTCAATCATATAGTTAAATTTTTAACTAAAAAAGACAAATTTTTCAACCAGAAAATGGAATAGTTTAATTTTTAGTTAATATAATGACTTTGAACAAAAAAAAAAGAGTTTCGAC
The DNA here is from genome assembly GCA_011634705.1 of Andricus grossulariae. Lineage (NCBI taxonomy): Eukaryota > Metazoa > Arthropoda > Insecta > Hymenoptera > Cynipidae > Andricus > Andricus grossulariae. The sequence continues at coordinate 19,083,726 of JAABKJ010007545.1, forward strand.
AAAATAGTTCAATTTTCACCGTAAGAAATAAATTTTGAACTAAAAAAGATAAATTTGCAGTAACAATGTAATAGTTGAATATTCAGTTACAAAAATTTCAAATAACAAAATAGTAATTTTCAACGAAAAATGGAATAGTTTAATTTTTAGATAAACAATAATTTTGAAAGATAAAAAGGAATTGCAATAAAATAGTTCTATTTTTAACGAAAGAAATGAATTTTTAACTGAAAAAGATCAATTTTGATAAAAATTAAAAAAGTTAATATTTTGTTGAAAAAATAATTTTTAAGCAAAAAGAAGGGTATAAAAAAACGTTGATTTTTCAACAAAAATAAAATGAATTTTCAACGAAAAATATGAATTTTCCAGGAATAAGAATAATTTTCTACCAAAAAAGGGGGAAAAAAACAAATGTTGAATTTAAAGAAAAAATCATTTTTAACTGTAAATTTTAGTATACAAAATAGTTGAATTTCCTACCTGCAAAAATGAATTTTCAACCAAATATTCGAATTTTGAAACAAAAAAATAAAACGTTAACCAAAAATAGTTTGATTTCCAACAAATACTTGAATTCTCAGCGCAAAATTAAATAGTTAATATTTCAGCCAAACAAAACGAATTCTTAACAAAATAGTTAAAGTTTCAACCAAAGAGTTGAATTTTCATAAAAATATGTTTGCTTTTAATCATATAGTTAAATTTTCAACCTACAAAGGTGAATTCTCAATCAAATCGTCGAATTTTCACCAAAATACATGAATTTTCAAATAAATAGTTGAATTTTTAATTGAAGAAGAAAACGAAACAATATTGATATCCAATTTTATATTACAATTATACAAAAAATTAGTCATGCTCTTGCAAAACCAATTCGCTGACTTTAAACCAAAAATCCCTGACACTTTCAGGTTTTTCCAGGTGAGTAGACACTCTGATTAATATATACATGCACCTCCAAAGAAACGGTTCAGCAGTCTTTTTCTGTTCAGCAAATAAAAAATTTGAAAACAAAATTTTATTTCTTCGAGGGAATAAAAATTCCAGGACCATGAGCAAAATTCAAGGACTTTTCCAGGTTCTTTTTCAGGTAGAGAAAAATTCAAGGATTTTTCCAGGTTTTCAAGGATTTCCAGGGCGCTAGACACCCTGAGTAATCCCTTGAAACCTTTTAAAATCCCCTAACAGCTTTGAAATCTCTTGAAATCTTTGCAATCTTTTGAAATCCACTGAAATCTATTAAAAGCCCTGGAGTTATCTTGAATTCCCCTGAAATACCTGGAAAACTCTTGAACTTGAATCACTCAAATATTGTAAAATTCCTTTAAATTTCCGAACTCTTTCAAATCTTCTGCAATCTTACGAAATCATGAGAAATTCCTTAGAAATTTTGAAATCTCTTGGAATATTCTATAATCCTCTTTTGCTTAAATCTCGAAAATAGTCTGAGATCTTATAAAATCAGTACACATCCATCGAAGACCCAAGAAGTCATTTAAAATTTCATTATTTTTAATTTATTCCCTAAAATAGCTTACAATCTCTTCCAAATCCTTCAATATATTATTTTAACCTTACAAAATTCATTGAAATTTTGAAAAATTGAAAATACCTTTGAATCATGTGAAAGATTCTAAAGTAGTTCAGATCCCTGGAAGTATTTTAAAATCCCGTGAATTATCTTGAAATTGGTAATGTCTATTAAAATCACTTCGAAATGTTTGAAAACTGAAATCTTCGAAACCATGAAATATTTTAAAAGTAATGAAATAGTTTAGAAATATTTTTAAAGACCAAGTGAGAAAAATAGTTGCATTAACAAGAAATTGGAGAAAATAGTAGTCGTATTAATAAAAATTTTCACTTCTATCCATTTTGCTTTTTCTAAAATGAAAAATTATTTTCTCCCATTAGAAAAACAGGTTGCTCCCAAAGAACATTTTTTTCTAACAAAATAATTTTATCATAAAAATATACTACCTTCAAAAATAATTCCAGACTCGCATTTGAATTTAAATCCGCCTTTTCAATGAAAATTACACTCTCCCACACTATATCGCTATTGTATTCCATTTTCATTGTTTACATTGAAAATAAACCATTATATTTCTTGCCACAATCTCAGGATTAAAATACGACACGAACCAGCTTATCTGCATTGTTTTCGTTAAATCCCATTTATTTAAACTGCTCATGAAACCTCAGAACGTTTCTTGTATAAAAGTAAAGGAGTTTTCATCAAAAGTATCCCAGTACTCTGAATGAATAGAATTCTTCCGGACAATTCACCCCTGATTAACTATTCATAAAAACCTTCCTTTCTATTGCTTTTTAATAAGTTCCAGTTGGAAGTTCTTTTCCGGGAACGAAGAAGATTGTCTACACGTACACCTGTGCATCTGATTCAATTTTCACGGAACTTTTTATTTTCACTTGCCGCTCGCAGTATTCATCAAAAAGTTTCGCCAACACTGAAAGCCCCGCTTAAGATATTGGAAAGTCCCTGATATTTTTTCTTTTCATTCAGGTAAGCAGGTGTAATTGATATATAATTAAATCCAGACGAAGAACATTGTAGAAAATATTGAATTTTCATTTTACATTTTCCCCCATTCTCAATTGGGGGAAAAACTTATTAGGAAAGAAGTGTCCACGATTACTAATCTAAAAATATATTGTAAATCGAGTTCTTAAAAAATGCATAAGAAGAAACATGTGCTTGGTAAAAAAAAACTATTATCTGCATCAGGATGACGGAAAGATTTGATTTTCAAAATTCCCTGAATTTTTCCCTTATTTTTCCCTGACTTCATTTCCATTAACCATTCGTATTCAATCGGCATTTTAATATTGTAAAATTATAAAAATAGAATTGTTTACAAACGAAATAAAACAATTTCAGATAAATGTATCCGAATTTACTTATTTCAAGTAAAAATCAACTTGACCCGAAAATGAAAAAGACGAATTTTTCAAAAGACAGTTCAATTGTTCACTCGAATAGATGAATTTTCATCAAAAAGATGAATTCTTAACAAAAAATCCTATAGCTAATATTTTAGCAGAATGAATAAATATTAAACAAAACAGTTAAATTTCAACTACAGCGTTGAATTTGTCAACAAAATAATTAATCTTTCAAAATAATAGTGAAATTTTTAATCAAATAGTTGAATTTTCAATCAAAAAGATTAATTTTCTATAAAAAAAGACGAACATTCAAAGAAATACATGAATTTTCAAACAAATAGTTGAAATTTCAACTAAAAAAGATATATTTTTAACCAAAAATGAGAAAGTTCCATTTTCATTGATCAAAATTAATTTTCAAAAAAAAGGGATTCTTAACAAAATAGTCAAATTTTCAACCAAAGATTTGCATCTTCAATCAAAAAAAGAGAGAATTTTAAACCAAGAAGATTAGTTTTATACCAAAAAGACGAATTTTCAACTGAAAAAATCGATTTAAAATCAAAAATGGGAAAGTTACATTTTCAGTCAAAAAAATAATTAAAAAAAAAAAACAATTTTCAACAGATTAGTTCAATTTTCAATCGAAAGAGATGAATTTTCAACTAAAATTATGAATCTTCAAAAGAAAAAAATGATTTCTTAACAAAGTGGTTTAACCAAATAGTTGAATTACAAAACAAAACAGATGAAATTTCAACGAATAACGTAATAATAGATATTTCAATAAAACAAGATTTTAATTTTAAATAAAAAACCGTTGAATAAAAAAAAAGAATTCATAACAAAACAGTTGAATCCTTAACTAACGAACATTAATTTTGAACCAAACTGACATTTCTA